>ML816417.1:39578-54911 GCA_009831015.1 Picea engelmannii | reverse complement strand
AGCTCTTTGTCAAGCTCATTGTAGCACAATTTCAATTGGAGTGTTAGTTCCTTTGTGTCAGTTCCTTCGCATCAGTTGTAGTGCCAGTTATAGTGTCAGTTGCAGTGCCAATTGCAGCACCAGTTGCAGTGAAAGTTCTTGTGAAGTATTGTGACTATTTTTTGGTTATCCTGGTGCGCCCTAACCCAGTGCATCTCCCGGTGCCCTCAACCATCAAAAATTTGAAAATTGAATCTTTGGGTCAAAGTAGAAGATAGTCATGACTTCCTCCATAAAATCAAAGTGGTGCAGTAGAAGCATGGTCTCTTGGTAGAGCATGGAAGACAAGGATTGAAACCATCCTTGCAAAGAAAAAAAGGGAAAAATTATGGAACCATGGACTGAAGAGCAGGCATCAAAGGATGAAGAGTTTGATTTTTGGAGCTTCCAAGTACATGAACGTGGAGTAGGAGAAACAATAAAAAACAACTATTGCATATCTGAATCTGTTGAAAGAAAATGGATCTTTGTCCAAGAAGCAATCGTAGAGACAGAAAGATCTCAAATCTAATACATTCATAGGAACAACACACTCTCCAGGTTGGAAAGAATACTTGTCTCAGAAGAAAAGAAACTCAAGCGAAACAATAGCCAAACTCCAGGTTTGCATATTAGTTTTGATATTTTTATTATTGTTTCTTAAGTGAGTATTGCAATCCTTTGGATTTTATTAATGCTAGGAACAAATGAATATTTAGTAGCAAGTACTATTAATATAAATTCTTATTGTACTAAATTGTAATATGAACTAACATCTCCTCTAGGAGATATTTCTTGTTCTTGTTCTCAGGCAAGACACCTTGGAAATTCTATAATGAATTACCATGAAATTTATATGTTCTTATATAAAATACTATTATATTGGGAATACTTTTTCTCTTGTTGTTTATGTTTCAGGCAGGTTATCCTACATATTCCAAGGAGGTAACCACAGAAAAGCAAGACTTGAAAGGACTTAGAGGGAGTCAAAATTCAGAGGGAGTCAATGATCAGGAAGAAGTAAGGTTTAGTGACACTTTGCAGGATGCATAGGGACATGAATTAGTCGGAAGCGTGGTTCGAGGATTCTCTCAGTTAAAGGGATTCGATGGAAAATTTTGAAAAGAAGGATCTTATAGGTCTTTATGCCGAGTTGTAGGCCTTTGTGTCGAGTGGTAGGCCTTTGTGCCAAGTTGTAGGCCTTGTGTCAAGTTGTAGGCCTTGTGTAGAGTTGTAGGCTTCGTGCCGAGTTGTAGGTTTCATGTCGAGTTATAGGTCTTGTGCTAAGTTGTAATATTTATGCCGAGTTGTAGGTTACTCTAGTGAGATGGTATGGTATGTTGAGTTGTTGGTACACTAGTGAGACAGTCTGGTATGCTAGTGGTGTAGTCGAGAACATGTATGGATATGATGGTGTTGCTCATAATATGATCTAGGTGATCATGAGATAGTCTGTGTAGCTCCAGTGATGTTACCAGTCTGCAATACCATGTAGATATTACCCATGCCATGTGAGATGGAAGGATAATGATGATAGTAATGATGATACTCACGACATGTGTAGTATTTCAGATATAAAATAGTATGCAGAACATAAATAATTAGCTAGAAATGACAAATAAACAATTATATAACCAGAACAATACCACAATAATACTAGAAAGAGCACTTTGATTACTAAAAGCAATGTTCACTTGCCTCTTTGAGGGGGAAACCTCCAGCAAAGAAGATATCTATTACAATAATATCCAAGACAAAACTTCTCATACCCTCCACTCGTATTTATACTAAATGTGTCTATCCAAAAGAACAATCTAGAGGAATATCCTTCTAAAAGCAGAAGATTTTGTTAGGTCTTCTTACATTTGACTTATTCTTCCTTATTGCTAGGCCTTATTAAAATTGACCTTTATTACATGGAAATATATTATTCTACCTATGTGATGGGTTAGGGAGATTAGGTTCCTAACATGTCCTCCCCCTTAAAAGTAGTCTTGTCCTCAAGGCTTGAAATGAGGAAATTGTTACAGAATGGTAGTTGGTTCCCAAATGGAATTTGGTGGAGTTGTATCTTTCCACTAGACTAACACTTCCTTGATGGTGTGCTAACACAGACGACACTCACACTGGTCCAAAACTTCTTGTGGTTGTAACCATATGGAGCCTTCTTCATCTAACTCGAGAAGGTTGGTTTGAGTTTGGCACTTAGTTCCAATCACCTTCTTTAAGCAGGAAACATGAAAAATGGGATGGATCTTAGAATGACTAAGCAAAGTTAATTGATAGGCCACTTGTCCCACATGCTTGAAAATGGTATAAGAACCATAAAATTTGGGTGCCAGTTTCTGAAAATGGTTAACCTTGAGGGAATTTTTCTTATAAGGTTGCAGTCGAAGAAACACCTGGTCTCCTTCTGCAAATTGACTTTCAGAGCAACCTTGATCTTCCTGTTGCTTCATGCGATTCTGGGCCATGACCAAATTCTCTTTGAGGGTACGGAGAATATCCTCTCGAACTGTAAGTGTTTGGTCAACCACCTGGATCTTCAAGACACCTAGCAGGTATGAGAGAACTGAAGGTGGTTTTTTTCCATATACTGCTTCAAAAGGAGTCATGCGGGTAGTTGTATGGTAAGAAGTGTTGTACCACCATTCAGCTAGTGGTAACCATTGAGCCCATTGATTTTTCCTTTTCGATGAAAAACACCTCAAATATGTTTCCAAACACTTGTTGACAACTTCAGTTTGACCATCAGTCTAGGGATGATAATTTGTGTTGAGATGCAATTGGGTGACTTGCAGCTTGAACAGTTCTTGCCAAAAATTACTAGTGAAAGTGGGATCTCGATCGGAAATAATAGAATGAGGCATGCCATGAATCTTGAAGACCTGGTCCATGAAAATTTGATCCATAGTGGATCTTGTAAATGGGTGTTGAAGAGAAGAGAAATTAGCATACTTGGAAAGACAATCAACTACCACCATGATGACTAATTTATTGCTCAATGTAGGTAATCCCACAATAAAATCCATAGAGATATCCCTCCAAATAACAGGTGGAATCGGAAGCAGTTGCAGTGTGCCGGTATCTTTGATTGTTTCACCTGTGTTTCATTGACAAACATCACATTCTACCACAAAATTGTGAACATCATGTTTCATACCAGCCCAGAAAAAAGAATGTTTGATCCTGTCATAGGTTTTGGTGAACCTTGAGTACCCAGTTGTGGATGTAGCATGAAGCTTAGAAAGTACTGTGGATTTAAGTTGTGGTTGTTTACTTAAATAAAAATGGCCTTTTTAGTGAAGCTCATCATTGTGCCAAGAGTACCCTAGGAAAATTGGAGAACTGATCTGCAATTGTTGTATCATATGTGAAATTTCGGGATCGTGTAACCATTCTTGGCGAACAACTTGGAACCAATCTGGTACAATGAAGGAGAGGGAAAAAAGGGAACCTTCATCTTCATATTTTCTGGAAAGTGCATCAACAACCACATTGTCTTTTCCTTTCCTGTAAATGATCTCATAATCATATCCAAGGAGCTTAGTCACCCATTTTTGTTGCTCCGGGGAGGAAAGGCGTTGTTCTAGAAAATACTTGAGGCTTTGATGATCTGACTTAATTTGGAAGTGATTCCCCAATAGATAAGGGCGTTAAAGATCCATTTCATGTAGAATAGCTAACATTTCCTTCTCATAGATTGATTTGCCCAAATGTCCTCTCACAATTGTTTTTTGGTAAAGGTCAACCCTCTTGCATAAGGACTAGTCCAATTCCTCTCTCAGAAGCATCACATTCCAGGACAAAGGTATTTTTTAAATCAAGAAGGGCCAGGACAAGAGTGGTGCACATGGTTACCTTCAAGGTTTGAAAGTCCTGAGTAGTTGTGGGAGTTCAAGTGAAAGAATTATTTTTAAGGAGAGCAGTGAAAGGTGTCGCAATCTTTCCATAATTCTTAACAAACTTGCGATAATAACCTATTAAACCAAGAAATCCACGCAAGCTTTTGAGAGTCTTTGGGTGAGGCCAATCTTGCATAGCTTCAATCTTTTTAGGATCCACCCTGACACTAGATTTTCCAACAAGATGACCCAAGTACTTGACTTCTGAGGCACCAAAAGCACATTTAGATTGTTTTAGGTGTTAGCACCGCCATTTTTATTCTCGTTTAGAGTCGTTTTCAGTCGAGTTATGGCCCATCTGTCCAAACATGTTAATTTAGGTACGTAGAAATTAAAGGGTCAAAGTCATCAAGTGGTTGGTTGGCCCTTGGAAACAGGAAGGGATGTCAGAGTAAAAAACATCCATAAACGGTACGGGTATGTCGTTTCCAAAAGGTTGAGTACCATCAAAATTAGTCTCTACGTGCCCTAGGTCGAGTCAAGTAGTTAATGGAAGTCGTGTCGGTAAGTGTTGTAACTATTATTAGTTCATCATGAGATCCAAAGGAATGAAAAATAGCGATGTTCGTATCATATATGCTTTACAACCCTTATCGCATGTACTTTACATGCGGGGATGTGTTATGGAAAATCTGCATCTCGACTCGAAACATCCAGTCGCCATGAATTCAGTATTCTTTGGCATGATTCTCTTTTCTGCCCGATCAGTTATAAATCCCAGAGGTTCTTCACCCAGGACGTTCACGAATTCAAATTCAGGCTATGTCTATAAGTTTTCTCATAGGCTAAGGTCGATCGAATTCTCCATCTTGGGCATCCGCTCAATACACTGTACGCAAGACAGATACTAGTCGCGCCATGGCGACCTCTCAGAACATGAAGAAGGGTACACACAGTGGCAGGATCACCAGACCCGATCCCTAGAGTGATTGGGATTCATTTTTACTCACAACAAGCATCCCCAAAGATAAAAGGGAGAATTTCCCTTCACCTGTGGGAACGATGACATCACACCACGTAGGACTTGGAAGGGAAGGAACTATGCAGGAAGGAAGGATAGTGGAAGCCATGTCTCCTCAACAGCGGATACCTCGAAGAAGAGGCAGACCAAGTAAGAACAAGGAAGCTGAGGAAACTCAAATCTCAGATGAACAGTGCGCGCGATCGATCGCTGAAAATTTACTTATGCACGTCGTCTGCCTAGAGCCTTTGGAAGGTACCAGCCAAGAAAGTGGGAACAGGATGAGGAGGATGGATGCCTCAAGTTCAAATGATCAAGAGACAGCTCAGCAGTTGAAGAAGGAAAATCTATCCATCGCCGAACTGTACCAAGAAAACAGAGAGTTGAGAAAACAGCTGACAACAAAGATCACGGAAGCATCAACATCACAAGGTCGCGAAAGGAACGTGACGTGGCTAAAAATACAACCCTAGGAGGCGCAAGATACGATTGTATAGTTGCGTGAAGCACAACAGTTGTCAAAAGAGAGGAAAGCTAGACACTCCAGAGAATGTGAAGGGGTCGAAGAGATGGCCTACGCAACTCTCGCCAGCAAGCAAAAGAAACAAGATTAGTCGAGTTCTTTCCTGTATTCAGAAACAGAAGAAAAATCTTAACCATTTTTTGAAGGAAACATCTCCCAAGACATTCTTCCATTTTGATAATGGTCGTGATTGTCTACTTCCACTTGTCATGCACATTTCCCCCCAACAAATGAGCGCACAACAGAAAATCAAAGTCATTACAGTAGACAGTGGGACTCTGACAAATGCTTGTCCACCTAGATACCCGATCGACAAAACCGAATCCCCGTGGTGGATTACAATGAACATGATATAGCCAAATGTAGCTTTTGTCTATTTTTTGAAAACGTCATACGAAGATTTTTGTAACACAGAACAGTCAGTTCCCTAGTCTGTAGAGATAGCAGTTAGAAAAGTAGGGTAGCCCAAGCGGTGCCCTCGTTTATATATTTGATCTTTTCGATTTAAGTCGGGTTGGTTGGAAAATTTAGTATAGACGATAACTATTGTATGTAATTTGAGTTCGACCGAAACTTAATGAAAAAATCTTGTAGCTTTGATGAAAATATTCTAATTGTAGCAGTCGGATGTATTGTGCCTCTTTCTTTGCGTACGTGCTTCCTGTCATCTTTATTCATATATTTTCTGTCTATTTCAGAACGAATTTTTGAACCTGTGGATTCGTTGTGCAACACCCCTTGTTCACGCCACTTAGACAAAACGTTTTCTTCTAGAATTTAACTCTGAACTCACCCGTAGCGGTGCTCCAAGTTACTTCCTGTGTTTTCTCCCCGCCACACATTACGATTTTGAACTGAAGACTGTTGCTCGCTTAGCCTTATCCTCTCAAGTTCAGTCACCGATTCATTTGTTTCTGCCGCCTTCCTCGAATCAAATCCATAGCCCAAGTCTTACATTCTTGCACCAATATAACCAGAACCCATTATCTCAAGGTGTTAAATATAGCCACAACTTTAAAGCCATATCCTACGCGGAGACAAAGTCTCCTGAGAGAGCTCTCTCCAGGTCCGAAAGGCTAGTTTTGGACCTCAAAATTGGTTGAAACAATTACCTCTGTCGTATTTCTATCAACCAAACAGATTTACAGAGTGCTAACATTATGGCGCTGTTGCAGGGGAACAAAATTGAATAGATTTTTCCCTGGGAGAACGAATAACGTTGTAGTTTGACCCCTGAGGGTAACAAAGGGACAAACAGCTAAACCGAATAAAACCTTTACCCTGGCGCCTCCTTTAAAAAAAGACCAGTAGCCCCAAGTAGCGCAGTTCAAGAACCCTCGCTCCGAAGATGATCTATACTAGAGAAAATCCTGACCCAAACCCCATAAAGCTTGTGTACGACCCCGAGAAAATTATTTGCAGGACTAGAGAGCAAGAATTGGACCCATTATATTATCTGGACAAAATCTTGTCCTTACCAAAAGATGGCATGCAAAGCATCAACGACCTTGAATTTGACGCGTTGTTCGAGCAAACCCTGTTCAAGTCTAAGTCGGAAACCAGCTTGGACGAGATAGTTTTCGACTAGAAAATATTCCAAACCCTAGTGTCAAATAATATTCCCCAAGCCCCAAACCCTCCTAGAGCCATGGCCGCCAGATTCACCCCCTTCGTTCTGCCAGCCCAACTGCATGATTTTCCCCAGAATTATAGCCAGAGAATTAAGCTCTATGATGTTGAAGGGAACGTTTCAACCCAAAAAGCATTTGGATTGGTTCAACGATTTCATCGACTTGGAAGAGGTAGACTATGCAGACGCAAAAATGAGGTTGTTCAGGCAGAGTTTTGCAGGGGAGGTAAGGAAGTGGTTCAAATCCCTACGATCAGTGAGTATTCAAGATTTCGCCGCATTTAAAACATCGTTCATTAATAGATGGGGAGACAAAAAAAAAACCTTGCAAATGCTGATGCAGTACAATAACATGAAGAAGGCATCGGAGGAGATGGTGCAATAATTCTCAGCTCGTTTCATGAAGGTTTATAACTCAATTCCGTCAGAATTCTAGCCACCTCCCGTGGCGGCGCAGTTGCGATACATTGACTCCTTCAACAATGAATTCGCTTTGTTGTTAAGAGAAAGAAGATCAACAAACCTAGACGAGATAATGAGCAATGCGATCGAAGTCGAGGTAAATATGATGGCTTCGGGGAAGATCAAACAAAGATTCAACAGAGGCAATAAGAAGGCCCAAGGGGATGCGCAGCCATCAACGTCGAGATACGCAAACGAAAAATTCGACTTAATGATTAGAACCATGGAGAAGCTAATGGAGAATATGTATGTAGGAAACAGACCCATTGCACGAGAGCAGCACGACCCCCAACCTAGGAATCAGAACCTCGAGAGGGGTCAAGTTCCTCAAATCAAATAGAGGGAACAGAGGGAGCAGAGAGATCAAGGAAACTAGCAAACAAGGCCTATGTTCCAAAACAACTATGCAGATGAAGACTTTGATCAAATGTTCGAATACCAAATGCATTGTTGCGATGACAAGAATCCGCACGTGTTTCTGACAAAGAGCGAACATGACCGATACATGAGCAGAAACAACGGTGTTATGTTGGAGACGAATGATGCATGGATTGGGGAAACTAATGACGCGTTGTCATGGGAAACAAAATAATTCAGAAAGGGTTATGAAAATGCCATCATGTAGTTCCAGAAGAAATATAACCTCAGGAGAAAAGAAGCGTCCACTGGGCCTCAACATACAAATCTTGTAAGGAAACCTTCGGTGGACACCCCTTCCACAAGCCGACCAAGGTCGGACAACACCAACAAGGATGCAACAGAGAAGGCAAAGTCGAAGGAGGAGGCCCCAAAGAAAACTCTGGAAGCAAGCCGAGAAGCGGGTGGAAAAGAGGTGGAGAAATTTTGTCCTCCCTTTAACTTTGAACATGAAATGGCTAAAATCAAAGTCTTTGTCCCTTTCAACGAACTTATCCGAAAGGGTGAATACCGAGAACAAATTATTAAAATGTTGAAAATGGGAGGGACCCCCGACACTTTGAATGTCCAAGATGATCACCCTGCTATCTTGTTTGGTCTGTGTGTTGAAGAGACAAGTGATACTGAGGACGTCCCTCCATTTTATGTCAGTCTGAAGGTCCACGACATGACCCTGCATAATTCCATGCTCAATTCAGGTGTGTCGCACAACCTCATGCCAAAAGTGATCATGGACGAATTGGGTCTAGACATCACCAAACCTTATAAGGACCTTTTCTCTTTTGACTCAAGGAAAGTCAAGTGCCTGGGCCTCATTAAATACTTAGTCGTGTCACTAGCCCAAATCCCTTCGAAGAACATGGTGAT
Source organism: Picea engelmannii (assembly GCA_009831015.1). Taxonomy (NCBI): domain Eukaryota; kingdom Viridiplantae; phylum Streptophyta; class Pinopsida; order Pinales; family Pinaceae; genus Picea; species Picea engelmannii. Next base: position 46,128 of record ML816417.1, on the reverse strand, counting down.
GGACGTGGTCATGGAGGACATACCCCCGAAATTTGGCATGTTGTTGTCTAGATCGTGGGCTGCAAAGTTAAAAGAGACCCTGCAAATGGGCATGTCATATGCCACCATTCCGATCTTTGTCCAGAACAGACGGTTGTATAGAGAAGTGTTGTTGAAGTACATGGTAAGACGCAGCCAAATAATCATCCCATATACTCCATCGATAGAGAGGTTGGCTCTTCTATATTCTACAATGACTTGAGTTTTGAAGAAGAAGAACCAACAACCATCATGATAGCCGATGAGGAAACCATGCAAAAAACAGTAGAGTGCGCTGACTCAGAGAACCACGCAGAAAACGGGACATGGAACATGAGTTTCGATGGTGCGGTCAGCAAAGAAGGGGTTGGGGCCAACGTATGGGTAAGCCCCCCTAAAATGGGCACAAAGATGCACTCATACAAGCTCACATTTGAATGTACAAACAACATGGCCGAGTATGAGGCACTGATTTTGGGCCTGAAGGTGTTGAAATAATTAGGCTCAAAGAGGATAGCAGTGCGTGGAGACTCTGAGCTGGTCATAAACAAGGTTAAAGGCATATATCAAACAAAGCACCCCAGGCTGAGAGCATACTTGAACTTGGCGCTGGACCTCCACAAGGAATTTTTGGAGTATGATATATTTGCTATCCGGAGGGAGAAAAATCAGATTGCCAAAGCGTTGGCCACCTCGGCCTCGGTTTTTAAAATCCCAATATTCCCAAACAAAAAATACGATATTGAAGTCAAACACAGTCCGGCAGTGCCTGATAATATCAAATATTGGCAGGTGTTTGAGGACGACAAGCTGGTAGAAATATTTCTTCAGATGAACGATGATTTCGCTAACATAAACATTGATGATGAAGGTTTTTGCGACGAAGATGGGAGCGTGGATGCACGCAGTAATGACGACCCTTTCCAGAATCAGATCGCAAGAAGGGACATAATACAACTGAAGAATAACATTATTTCGGAGGGGTTAGTGCCGCTGGAAAAACTATTTGACGAAAATGACGTGGCTAAAAACCCCAAGATCACCACAAATGAAGAAGACATGGAAGACTTCAACATTGGGACTGAGGAGAACCCGAAAATGTTCAAGTTATCGAAAACACTCATCCTAGAGGTCAAGCAAGACTACGTCAGGCTCGTGAAGGAGTTCCCCAATGTTTTTGCATGGAGCTATGATGATTTGAAAGTGTATGACACTAAGGTGATCCGGTATGTTATCCCTCTCAAGGAAGATCAGAAACCTTTCAAACAAAAGCTGAGACAAATAAACCCCTTGTTACTGTCGTTGATCGAGAAAGAGGTAAAGAAAGTTTTCGATGCTAATGTTATTGTGTCTTTGCAATTCTCTAGATGGGTATCTAATTTGGTTCCTGTAAGAAAGAAGAGCGGCGAGATAAGACTGTGTGTACACTTTCGAAATTTAAACAAAGTATCCCTCAAGGATCACTGCCATCTTCCCAAAATGGACTATATCCTACAAAAGGTGGTAAGGTCCCAGAAGATGTCCATGCTGGACAGTTTTTCAGGGTATAATCATATCATGGTCCACCCAGACGATAGGGAAAAAATAGCTTTCACAACTCTATGGGGGACGTTCATGTACGCCAAGATGCCTTTCGGCCTAATGAATGTTGGAGCCACTTTCCAGAGGGACATGGACATCATGTTTGCTAACAAAAGGGACAGGTTGATTGTGATCTATTTGGACGACATCACGGTATACTATGCCTCCGATAAGCAACACCTCAAGCATATGAATAAAGTTTTCCAGAAGTGCAAGAAATTCAGCATATGACTAAATCCAAAGAAATCGCATTTCGGGGTGGAAGAAAGGAAGTTGTTGGGACATATTATCTCAAGGGAAGGCATTAAGATAGACCTTGATAGGGTTGAATGAATCCTGAACATTGGCACTCCGCTCAGTAAAAAAGAAGTGCAATCCTTCTTGGGAAAGGTAAACTTATTGAGGAGATTCATCCCGAATCTAGTAGAGATTATAAAACATATCACCTGCATGCTCCGGAAGGGAAATGAAATCTAGTGGAACCCTAAGGCCAAGAAATAATTTGAAGATATCAAGGTGGCATTGACTAGAGCACATGTACTATCCAGTCCAGATTTCATCTTGTTTTCATTCGCCTCAAAGCATACGATTGTCATCGTGTTGTTGTAGAAAGACGAACAAAACTTCAATAAACCTATAGCTTATTTCAGCAAGACGTTGTGCGATGCCCCACTAAGGTACGACATCATGGAAAAACAAGTGTATGCTTTAGTGAAGTCCTTGAAAGAGTTAAGGACGTACATATTTCATTCCCACGTCATTTCTTATGTGCCCAGCAACTCAATAAAGGATATCCTGACTTAGCCCGACCCCGAAGGAAGGAGAGGTAAGTGGATAGCGGCCATGTTGGAAAATGACCTGGAGATCAAGCCTATGAAATTAATTAAGGGTCAGGGTCTCGCGAAAATAATGGCGCAATCGGACTGCGACGCTATGGGAATAAATTCCATCACTGATATGTCAGAGAGTTCTCAAGAAGAAATGACTGTGCAGGTGTCCCAATAGTTCGTCGATTCGTTGTGGTACGTTGATATCATCTATGTGTTGAAGAATCTCCAGGCCCCTCCGGGCGTAAGTAAGACTAAAGCCAAATTTCTCAAACTTAAGGCGGTTAAGTTCTGCATCCTGGACAACTCACTCTACTAGAAAGATCCCTGGGGAATGTTGTTGATTTGTTTGTTGGAAAATGATGTGAAGCGAGCTGCAGAAGAATTTCACAAGGGTGACTGCAGGGGACACCATTATTGGAAAACCACCGCACACAAAATACTAAGGTCGGGTTACTATTGGCCTACAATCTTCGCAGATGTGTACAAAGAAGTCTCCAGCTGCCACGAATGTCATATTTTCGACAGGAGAAATTGCATCCCCTGCCACTAAATTCGATCTTAGTTGAGACGTCGCTCGTGCAGTGGGATTTGGATTTCATAGGGGGAATAAATCTGCCATCCTCAGTGCAGCACAAATGGATACTCACTACCACCGACTACTTCACAAAATGGATAGAAGCGATCCCCATGAAACAAGCTACCAACGTAGTCATCATCCAATTCCTGGAGACAAACATCTTGTTGAGGTTTGGATGTCCCGTCGATATCATAACAGATAATGGAGTTGCATTCAGATCTAAGAGGATGGAAATTTTTTGTCAGGATTACAATATAACCCTAGGGCACTCTACGACGTACTACCCACAAGGAAATGGGTTAGCAGAATCCTCAAATAAAAGCCTAACCAGGATCATCAAAAAGGCTACTGCAGGATAATAGGAAAGCTTGGCATAAAAAGTTTATCTACGCGCTATGGGCAAATCGGGTTACCACCAAGAAGTCCATTTCAACATCGCCTTTCCAAATTGTATACGGAACGAACGCAATTTTACCTACTACATTGGGGCTACCCGTCAGAAAATTGTTGCAAGAGCAGGAGACCGAGCCAAATGACACGCAAAGAAGAATAAACCAGCTGGTTCAGACACAACAAATGAGGGAACACGTGTACAATCGATCACAACTCCACTAGGAAAAGATGAAGAAAGCCTTTGACAAGCGTTCCAAGCCAGTGGATTTCTAGTTGGGTGATCTAGTGTTGAGATGGGATGCTATAAATGAGGACAAAGGAAAGCATGGAAAGTTTGACCATCTTTGGACAGGTCCATTCAAAATCAGCAATTATTGCGGGGGAAATGCTTATTTCCTAGAAAGATTGAATGGGGAATGTTTTGGTTGGGGGCCTGTAAACGGTAGGTTCCTCAAGCATTATCTGATGAAATAAAATCTGTTTAAGTCATTTGTCATTGTAAATAGTCATTTTAGTTTTCGTGTCGAGTCAGTAGGCCAATAAAAAATTGAAGCTCGAAGCAAAGGCCCTAAGTTTATGCTGAGTCTTTCTAAGCTGTGTCGATAGGTTCAGGTTGTGTTTTTGTTTTTTATTGCAGTGCCAAAGACTCGAAATAAGGCCCAATGGTCAGGAACCTTCTCTACTATTCTTTGCTACCTTGCGGGGAGGATAACATCCTCGTTGGAGCCAGTTGTTAGCATCGCCATTTTTCTTCCTGTTTAGAGTCGCTTTTAGTCGAGTTATGGCCCATGTCTCCAAACATGTGAAGTTAGGTAGGTAGAAATGAAAGGGTCAAAGTCATCAAGTGGTCGGTTGTCCCTTGGAAACGGGAAGGGATGTCAAAGTCAAAAAAATACTTAAACGGTATGGGTATGTCATTTCCGGAAGGTTGGGTACCATCAAAATTAGTCTCTACGTGCCCCAGGTCGAGTCAAGTAGTTAATGGAAGTCGCGTTAGTAAGTGTTGTAACTATTATCATTTCATCATGAGAGCCGAAGGAATGAAAAATCACAGCATTCATATCATATATGCTCTGCAACCCTTATCGCATGTACTTTACACGCGGGGATGTGTTATGGAAAATCTGCATCTCGACTCGAAACATCCGGTCGCCATGAATTCTTTATTCTTTGGAAAGATTCTCTTTTCCGCCCAATCGGTTATAAATCCCAGAGGTTCTTCACCCAGGACGTTCATGAATTCATATCTAGGCTTTGTCTGTAAGTTTTCTCACAGACCAAGGTCGATCGAATTCTCCATTTTGGGCATCCACTCGATACATTGTGCGCAAGATAGATATCGGTCGTGCCATGGTGACCTCTCAGAACATGAAGAAGGGTACACGCAATGGAAGGATCGCCAGACTCGAGCCCAAGAGTGATTGGGATTCATTTTCACTCACAACAGACATCCCCAAAGATAAAAGGGAGATTTTTCAATCACCTGTGGGAACGACGACATCACACCACGCAGGACTTGGAAGGGAAGGAACTACGCAGGAAGGAAGGACGGTGGAAGGCTTGTCTCCTCAATAGCGGATACCTCAGAGAAGAGGCAGACCAAGGAATAAAAAGGAATATGGGGAGACTCGAATCTCAGATGAGCCGCGTGCACAATCGATCTCTGAAAAATTACTTATGCGCATCATCTGCCTGGAGCCTTTGGAAGGTACCAGCCGAGAAATCGGGAGCAGGACAAGGAGGATGGATGCCTCAGGTTCAAATGATCAAGAGACTGCTCAGAAGCTGAAGCAAGCAAAGCTATCCATCATCGAAGTGTACCAAGAAAACAAAGAGCTGAGACAACAGTTGGCGACAAAGATCATGGAAGCATCGACAGCATAAGGTCACAAGGGGAACGTGACGTGGCTAAAAAGACAACTCTGGGAGGCACGGGATACGATTGTACAGCTGCGTGAAGCACAGCGGCTATTAGAAGAGAGGAATTCCAAACACTCCAGAGAATGTGAAGCGGTTGAAGAGATGGCTCGCACAGCTCTCGCCAGTGATCAAAAGAAACACGATTAGCCGAGTTATTTCCTATATTCACAAACATAAGGCAAATCTTGACCATTTTTTGAAGGAAACATCGCCCAAGACATTCTTCCATTTTGATAACAGTCCTGACCGTCTACCTCCACTTGACGTGCACATTTCCCCCCCAGCAAATGAGCACACGGAAAAAAATCAAAGTCGTTACAGTAGACAGCAGGACTCTAACAAACGCTTGTCCACCCAGATACTCAATCGACAAAACCGAATCCCCGTGGCAGATTACAATGACCATGATGTAGCCAAATGTAGCTTTTGTCTATTTTTGGAAAACGTCATACAAAGAGTTTTGTAATGAAAAACATTCATTTCTCTAGTCTGTAGAGATAGCAGTTAGAAAAGTAGGGTAGCCCAAGCGGCACCCTCGTTTATATATTTGATCTTTTCGATGTAAGTCGGGTTGGTTGGAAAATTTAGTATAGATGATAACTATTGTATGTAATTTGAGTTCGACCAAAACTTAATGCAAAAGTCTTGTAGCTTTAATGAAAAGATTATAATTGTAGAAGTCAGATGTATTGTGCCTCTTTATTTGTGTACGTGCTTCTTGTCATGTTTATTCATATATTTTTCTGTCTATTTCAGAACGAATTTTCAAACCTGTGGATTCGTTGCGCAGCACCCCTTGTTCGTGCCACTTAGACAAAACGTTTTCTTCTAAAAGTTAACTCTGAACTCACCTGCAGCAGTGCTCTGAGTTACTTTCTGTGTTTTCTCCCCGCCACACATTACGATTTTGCACTGAAGACTATTGCTCGCTTAGCCTTATCCTCTCAAGTTCAGTCACTGAGTCATTTGTTTTTGTTGCCTTCTTTGAATCGAATCCATAGCCCAAGTCTTACTTTCTTGCGCCAATATAACCAGAACCCATTATCTCAAGGTGTTAAATCTAGCCATGGCTTTAAAGCCATATCCCACGCGGAGACAGAGTCTCCAGAGAGAGCCCTCTCCAGGTCCGAAAGGCTAGTTTCAGGCCTCAAAGTTGGTTGAAACAGTTACCTTTGTCGTTTGTGTTGGTTGTGGAGCCTGATTATCTTCCTGATTCAAAGGTCCTTGCTTT
>ML816417.1:14248-28558 GCA_009831015.1 Picea engelmannii | reverse complement strand
CTACAAATGTTTATGGTGAATTCTAAAATTTTAATATATATATGTCATCCTCAACCCTCCGTCCCCTGAAAAATTTGGGGGTGCAATCTAGCTGTCCCGGGGACACATTCCCATCCCCACCATTCCCCTGTCCCGAAAACTAATGTAACATAGTCAAATTCTGAAGGCAAGATATTAAAATATCTATCTTGCTTTGATTGGCAACATTTTGCAAAGGTTTCAGAGCTAAAAAGTAGAGCAGTCAGGGATTAAGCAGTAAATTTACTTAATAGTAAAGAGCATCATAGAAACTACATTTCACTACCAGATTTGCAAAGGTAATCAGAGCTAAATAGCATCATGGAAACTTCATTTCACTACCAGATTTGCAAAGGTAATCAGAGCTAAATAGCATCATGGAAACTTCATTTCACTACCAGATTTGCAAAGGTAATCAGAGCTAAAAAGTAGAGCAGTCAGGAATTAATCAGTAAATTTACTTTATAGTAAAGAGCATCATGGAAACTTCATTTCACTACCAGAGATGTCAGTGAAATTGAAGGTCTGAAAGCTCATAGTAAGATGCAAACAATCAAGGCAGATCTAACTCCTGTATCATTATATATCAAAGACCAACAAGCATTCGCATTTTTCCCCTCTTTCACTGTTTTGTATACAAGAGTAATTTCAATATATTCAATCCAATAATACACTTGGATTATCAAATAAAACACCAAGTCTTCATGGTAAAACGAAATCCCATCCAAATCTTTGTCTAAAGACTGAGTTAACATATCAGTAACATTTAAACTCAGACGGAGGCACAAGTAATAAATAAGGTGGTGTTGTTAAACCTTACATTTGCATGCAAACTATAGAGATAACGCTCTACAACAGTTTGGAAAAAAAATCACCACACCAGAGAAAGACCAAGATCCTTCACCTTATAAACCAGTTCAATAATCAATTAAACTAATAACATTGTCTGGCTTTGACCATCCATGACCATGACATTTGTTGAATCTCTGCCTTAATACTACTTTTTGGCCAATGCCAGCCATATAAATTAGGAATGCCCAGTTCAGTGCTCTATTACAAATGGGGCAATGATATGCAGCATATGCTGAGATTTATTTCCAATTCAGTAGTATGATTATTATAAATGGGGCAATGATATGCAGCATATCAGAAATTTATTTCCAATTCAATCATACTGCGGAGAGGACTCTCAGATCATCCATTTTCAACATATTTTGACTCGTCACATCTTCTCACCGAATGAAATCCACCAGATATGATAATCTGGCTCTTAAATGGCATCACAAAAACTCAGTTGTGAAACTCTGGGCCTTTTCGCCAAAACTTATGGCTTTAACATCATCCAATGCTTTCCTTTTCAGTTAAGAATGTTCAAGAGAGATTTGAGCAAAAGCAACTCCCCATAAAATGTCTTATTTGGCAGCATTAGCTTGCTACTCTGCGGTCTAGTGATATGACTGTTCCTGTTTCATGAACAGTACTTCCAAGTCTAGTTGGAGGCCAGTAGCGGAGTACAGATCTCCCTAAAATGTTCTTGACAGGAAGTGGGCCCCTGAAAAGCCAAGTAAAAAGTAAACTTCAGATAAACCATCTGAGCACCAAATATTCTGATTACAACAAAAAAGAAAAGGAAAGATGAACAATATAATGAGAGGAATTCAAAGCCTCTGATTTCCTTCTAATTTTTAGCACTAATCCTCATAAAATAACGTAAGGCATGATAAAAAGGATGAGATTAAAAACAATTGATATAAATTGTAAATCCAATACAGGCAGAACGTAGAGTAAAAGTACAACAATATCAAATGAAAAAATCAAGAAATGAATGTATGTCTGGTGAAAATAAATATAACTAAATCACACAGACAAACAGGGGACCATTGTTCCAAGGTATGAACAAAACAAGGGCCGTAGAATGTTCTCTTTATTTGAGAGGTGGTTGCAGATTCAACTAAAGGATTAAAGAGTTCAATGCTTTTCTGTCCCACAGTCGTAAGTCCAAACAATATTTGTAGGATGAGCTATTGCAACTGATTTTGGCAATAATGGAAAAGTTAAAACCCTTATAACTCTCCAAGTTAAAACCCTTGTAACTGTCCACTATGATAAAAAAGTAGTCATAGTTTGGCCACAGTAAACTGGAAGTTTAACATGTTTTGGGCAGTGTCGGGAACTATGCATTCACAATTGAATTCATTCTAAAATGTACATGTCACAAAATTATTCTTCTAGACAAAAAATATGAAAACCAAAAAAACTAAACATGGAACAAATTGAAACACACAACTGTAGGGGAGATAATCATTAAATTTTCTCTGCAAAATAACAACCCCAAAAGATTACAAAGAACAATAGCAGAGATTCTAGAAAATTGGACAGTAATACAACTGAATAAAAACAGCAACATTTAAATAATAGGTCCAATAGACAAGCTTGTTTGAGTGGATATTAAAACCCTCCAAAAAATAGGAAGGAAAAAACAGTACAAGAACCTACCAAACATGGGAGTCAAAACTGTTGTTGCGATTATCACCCATTACAAAAACATAGTCTTCTGGAACGCACTGCATAGATGAAAATATTTATTCATGGTTAGCAACTTAACATAGCATTAGCATAGCAACTATTACATAAGATTATTTAATAACTATTCTAGACTACCTTCCAACAAATTTGCTTGTGCAGAGAAATATTAATAGCAAACAAATCATTATAAATACTAATTGAAATGTAAAATATTGCAATTATCCAATATTAGCAAACAGTTGTACTACATTTTTGAGTCTATTAAACCATCTTTATTTTGCAGCATTTGGCATTGAAATGGAGTATGACCAGCTTAAAGGCCAACAATTGATACAGAAGAAAGATTTTTGTCCTCCATTTCACCCTTAAAGATATTCTCCATGTTTGTACTAAGATATGCTACTGACCTTGGAAGGTACTCTTCATGTTGGTAGATAATATTTTAGCAAAAAGTTTATGTTCTTCATTTGAACATCTAATTAAGAGGTTTCTGATTTAGCCATCTTGCTCAGAGGAATACTATAAAGCTCTAAACTGGAATGCTATTTCAGCCAAGTGCCTAACATGCGTGTTAGGCAGAGAAAGAAACTATAAAAAAATGGATAATAGAATCATTAGATCTCAGTAAATGAGAGTGAGGCATCAAAGCAAAAAGCTGGAAAGATGTTGATCCCTAGAACAAGAGGGACCTCCAAGCTCAAATTGTATTAACACTAAACATAGGTGTAAAAGCAAACAATGAAGAAATCCATTAATGTCTACCATCTGCTTTAAAATCACGCCAATGAGACAAGACAGCAAAGAGAAAATACCACTGGATCCATCTCATATTTAGGTGGCTCAAGAATGAAATCTTCATCTTGGACAACCCCATTCACCAGTAGCTTGCCATTACGAACCTGCATTTAAATTATAAATAATACGGATTATCAATACAAGAATAATCATGCATACCAAAAGCGCTTTCACCAAAAATATGGTAACATTAAAAATTGCCAATATAGAAGTTCATATGCAATCTCAAATAACACAAGGGCCTTCAAAAACAGGAAGAAAATAAGAAAATGTTGAGGGTTAATGATCTAATGAAGAGAATACAAGGTAAACGGGAACAGTCGCATCAGAGATTTGGACATTATGTAAGAGAGGAAATCAGGATACCAACAAAACTATTCAAAAAGAAGAAAAATATCTTCATAATAAATTACTATTCTACATCAACCAAAGGCTATCCCTCATTGTTTCCTGAATATTTAAATACTAGATCCTAGCAAGATCTAAATAAGAACCCCACCGACAAGTTGCATAGCATGGAAACACTAGATAATTTGGTGGAAAATAAAGTTGCCTGTATTCCTCTTTCAATCCATTGAAAAATATCTATTGAACATGTTTCATGTTAACTAAAAACAAATGAAAATCCATGCAAACGTTTCAGAAAGAAGAAATATTCATCATTTCTGGATGTAGAAACGGTACTCAGAATTTAGGAACATATATGCCCCAAATAATGCTCATTTCAGCGACTGGTTATAGACTCGTTGTCTCCAACAAGAAGCTCAAATAGTTGCTTCTCTCCTACCATCCATGATTGAGGTACAGAAAACTTGAAGCAACAGTTCTCCTAAGCAGAAGGGTAAAGTCCAAAGACCTCGCAATGGACCTCAAGAAACTGGTGTTATAGGTGTGGTCTCCTGACCTAGGCTGTATCCTGACTCTTGTGGCTAACTGAAAATTCCGACACCGTCATATACTGCTGTGCATAAGATTGTTGTCTAGTATGAAGTTTGAACATCAATAGAAATTGGCTTGATTCTAAGAACTATAAAATTATAAAGGATACATGAGAAATTAGAACAAGATGGTCATTGCTATCAACGCCAAGATTGGATAAGACAGCTTGCCACACGTTACATCAGATTTAGTGAAATTACTGGGATAATATGAGCATTAGGTGCCACGAGTCCACGACACCTAACAATATATGCATTATTGGTGAATGAATCAAACTCCACAAAACAATTGCAATCCAATCTACTGCAAAGGAAGCATGGTAAGAGGGAAAGTTAAACATTTCAGCAGTTACCGTGAGCTGATAGTGCAAATGGTCCAGATGGCCAATACCACAATCTCTTACATGTCAGAAAGTTATGAAAACACCGATTTTCTACTAACAAATGAATGTCATTAAACACATCAAAAAAGAAGATGGCACATATAATATCTAGACCACACTCCTCCGTTACTTCGGTATAATTACTAAGACTGGTCTATTAACAGGAGATTTTCGAGATTTTTTTTTGAGTTGATAAGACTTACTTCCACACAATCGCCTGATTTTGCTACTACCCTTTTAATGAAGACATCTCCTGCACTGTATCCATTTTTCTGCCAAGACAATTCAATACACGTCACCAGAAAATTTACTTCAACTCAAACAAGTTTTTTTTTAAATATTCAATTACTTGAGATAAATATGCAGGAGACAACAGCCATTCAAATTTCAAACTTAACAAGAATTTTACCTGTAAAGTTGGGGGAGCCTTGAATATTACTATATCGGTCACATCTGGCTTTCTAAAATAATAGGAGACCTGTAACATGAAGACAGATTAGCTGTCCGTATACATGGAATTAGCATGATAATTTATACATTGACAATGAAAACGCTGAAACCAAAACATCAAGAATATTTTTAAACATGCACTATCATACTAAACCCCGTAGAAATGATTGGCTTTGAGCTCCTTTGTCCCCATAACACAACACAGTTTGATCAGATCACGTGGCATTCAATAAAACTTTAAACAACATTGAAGCATTCATTCTGTCCAAAAATCAATTTTAAATATGGCATCGATCTTGCTGTCAGTTAGAATCTAAAGGAAAAGACATAAGGAATTTTGGTGTGTTCAGAATCCTATAATATTTTGGCATTCAGTCATTTCATAATTAATGTACCAGATAAATGTGGAGCATATGTTTGAGCCCTAATTCTCACCAATGCATTTGAAAAAAAAAACTCTTGAACGGCATTTGATGTTTACTTTAACTTGTAGATGTGCCAATGTGCCATTTGAAATTTTGTGATAAATCAAATATAATGTCCATATATGTTGCTTATTTTACATTCTTGTGTAAAAATCTACAAATGTGGCCAATGGTGCACCATGAGGATTCATGACATTTACCATCCTATTAAGTAAGTTTCTTCTTATCAGTAAACACGATTCCCTATTCTACAGCCGACTGCATTTCGATCATATAAGCAAACTTAGTTTTCATCTTAAGCAATATTAGCAAGGAAGCACACATGGGAGTGATAGGAGAGTTTTTTCCCCATTGTTCATCTAGTCTCAATTTTTATTGCTTTTACTTTCACGCATGCTTGTTCTTTTTACTTGAAATGTCTTGGCCAATTATGTAGCTTATATTTTGATTTCCTTGGGAATCCATGTATCAAAGAATAGAGATCTAACTCGTAGAGCTTTTCCGATGTCGAAATGATTGGATATGAACCATATTAAATATTAGTGAGCAAATACTCTTTTTGGGTAAATTGTGGTAATGTCTCTTTGACAAAAAAAAATGAAAAATAGTTTATCAAGGTATATAAACTACGAATTTTAGTAAGTGATTCACCATTGTCCATAACTAACAAGTACAAACAACTCTTTCTTTTATAATGTATAAACAAGTGTGTGTGTACTGAGTAGAGAAGGTATGGAAACAGAAACAGGGCAGAGACGTATGGAAAATAGGTGGGTGAGAGTAACGAGTGACTCTTATTTTATCTATTATATTTTTGTTTTCTTTCCTTTGATGAAGTGAGATGTAGAAGAAAAGCAAACCAATGGGCAGGAAAGGACTGTGGCAGAGAATAAGAAAAGAGTGGAATCTCAAATCTGAGATCATGTTTATAATTGTCAGGTTGGAGGTTGTCAGATAAAGATGAGATATTGGCATAATTTTTCTTCATCTATACACTGATAGATTTGATGGTACTTTCTTCAAGCCATAGGGCTCTTTAAACGCATAGCATCTATAAGATAATATTCCTCAGTCCATTCAAACATAATCCCCTCAAATTCAACTGGGTAAGTCTGTGGCCTAGTGACCACATTTGTGCTTTGAGTTCCTTCATTGTGAAATCTGCTCTTTCCTGATATTGGTTGTCTTTCTTATCTTAGGAATCTGTTATAGTTCGTGTAGCTGGCAATTGAGTGGTTATCCCCACAAAGCTGTTTCAGTAATTACATAGAATTCAACACATTAAATGTGAGGTCTGTTAGGCGTTGTATGCATGCTGCATGTTGTGCCTGGTTGAATTTCAGTCTTCAACTTAGTTTTGCAAAACGCAATTGTTTGAAATGCAAAAGTAATCAACATAGTTTCAAGAAGCAATAGGTCTAGGGGAACTATATCAGAAATCTTCTTTCTGTATAGATATTATTTGTTTTCTAATCTTCCCTTGAAGCTTGACACTGTATTCGTTTTTTAATCTTCTCTTGAAGCTTGAGACTTTTTTTGGACTCACAATTTGGTGGATTGATTCTCTTAATGCCTAACTGTCTTTTCTAACTAAATTCCTGAGCAGGAAAACATAACGTAGGCATGAGTTTGCTTTTTACACTGCACACACTGACAGGCTATGTAAGCAGTTTGGCATCAATAATCACAAGATGTGCTTCGTCACCACTGCCCTTTCCCTTTATGCATTAACAATTATATCTCAATTCGCTTAAGTATGTGGTTCATCATTCCACGAGAAATAATGTGTGGCAGCTGCAGACCTCTTTAAGTCATGGTGAGAACATCTTTGCCTTAGCACTAAGTTAAATTTGAGCTTCTCCAGCTCAAAATAAAAAAAAATCTTAATATCTCAATTGGCACAAGTATGTGCCTCATCATCCTCCAGTCTTTTTTATAGCACCAAAAGAAGTGAGATGCATTCTACAGCTTCGGTGGGGATGGGGGTGGAGATCAGGGTGATCCGTCAATTCTTCGTGTGCCCATATAAAGGTGCATTGAATCTAAACTGTGAGTTGGAGGAGCATTGAATATGGACACTGGCCCAGACCCATCTAAACCAAGGTATGATATATAACCTTGAGGTTGCAGAGCTCGAGAATGCATATTATGGTGGTAGACATATTATCAAATAATGGAACGGTCGAGGATGCATATCTCAAGTTCAGACAAATGGTGGACATATCAACTAATGGAACTCCAGATGTGCAACCTCCAGGTGCATCCGATAAGGATTTAGATGGCTTGGGCTAGTGAGATAGTCAAATCCAGACCACAATGGATGGCACAGTGATAAACCAGTTTTTACCAAGGCCTCTTGCCAACACATGATTATCATCAACACATAATTATCATCGAGCAAATGAGTGAAAAAACAGTCAAATCCATACAGCTCAGGAATGCATTTGGAATAGAAATATGCATAATTAAGATGGCCGTGGGGGTACCTTTTCTGCGACGATTCGGTCTCCAACATTGAAGGTTGGATACATAGAGAGGGAAGGAATGAATCTAGGTTCTGCTACAAACGACCTGAAAATCAGGGATATGGCAACGGCCGCTGCAAGGGTCTTTGCATCATCTGAGCTTATATGAGCCCACTCAGGCAGCCAACTCAATCTCTCACTGCCACTCTTCTGCTGAACAGTCTCCGGCCGTTTCTCTGTTTCCTTTTCCAGTAGGGCATTGTCTTCCTCCACTCCACCCCCTTGATCGTCGTTGCTCAAACTACAAGAAGAACTTACACAGTTATCTCTTCTTCCGGGTTTGACAAGGAGCAAACCCTGAAAGAATTCATGGCAAGGAAGCCATTTCAATCCCTGGAAAAAGGGTATCATGGTGGATGACTTAAGCCTGAACATGGAAGCTCCCCCCATCGAAGAAAACCCCGCACACCCAATCAGAGTGGGCGACGCTGTTGGGGTTTTGATGAACGAATTCAGAGATACCGAGGGAGGACTCTGAGAGCACAACAAGTCCGGAACAAATATTTTCCCCAACGACGCAAGACCTCCTCTGGTGTTCTGCTTCTTCCATGACGGACAATACTCGAGCTTGCACTCCCTCAATGCGGCCACGGCCTTCTTCGCCCAGAAACCCGGACGGGGCCTGTGTTTTTCATATGAGGGCGACGATAATAATACCTTTCCAGCGGCCTGTGAGAATCCGCAAGCTCCAGCAAGAGACGCAGCGAACAATATCGGGCAGGTGACTGTGCATTGTAAAGCCATTTGTATCAATTTCCAAATCCAGCGAAGTAAACGATGCAGCTCTCTGTCTGAGTTTAACAATAAGCCAGAGAAAGCGCCATTCAGAGCTCCATTGTACGATTGCCCACCAAATCGGTCACTCGATCCGCGAATTTGATGTTCTAAGAACGATCTGAATCAATCCCAGATGGCCTTTAAATGGCACACAGCTATTCGATTTGCCTGCAAAACTACGCAAACGCAGGCAGGAAATAAACCCACAAAAGAATAACTGATGAGAGTTGTGTAAAGGGCAGTGAAGGATTGAATATGAGAGAAGGGTGTGGGATCTGCAGAGGAATCCGAGAGATTGTGAGCAAAGAAAGAGCTCTGAACTCTCTCCCAGTCTGGGAAGGGAAATGAACGGTGGTGGGGATTTGGCTTATAATGGGTCAATGAATGGGTGCTGCCCGGATGCTTCACATCACCCACCCGACACTGTATATTCAGCGGTGTTTTCATTTCTTATCAATTTCCAACTTTGACCACACATTTTTATCTGTGGAGGGGAATATTTAATTGGGATTTGAGATAAATATTCAGGCGGCTGGCGTGAATCCCAAATTTTAGGTTTAATTTATGGTTTACGTCTTGGCATGAGCTTTGACTTGGGGGCATCGTGCATCTGCTTTTGGAGATTTGTCCGTGATTTTGAAGGAAAAGGCGATGACTGGTTAGTTGTGTTACTGTTGCTGTTCCGACAAGGTGGGCATTATCGGTTAGTGATTGGAATTTGCTAGTGAAAATGCTTACTGGTTGGTCTTTTTCGTATTGAATTTACTGATATTTGCCAGTGAAAATGCTTACTGGTTGGTCTTTTTCGTATTGAATTTACTGATACTGAGATCTTACTCTTGTTGGTGAAGTAAAGTCGATAGAAGCGAATTAAATCTATTGCAGAGTATACATGACTCAGTTCTTCATTCGAAATCACTCTTGAAATTGTGAGAGTGAAAATATTTGTTACGGATTACTGTGGTCTCAAATTCAGCTTAATTTTTTACTTTTCATAATAATAATTATATATTTTAAATTTTCAATAAGTTTATTTTTTTTAATAATTAATTTTGTTTTATTAAATTAAATAATATTGTATTTGTTTTAAGTGGTGAACATTTTATGAATTTTTATTAAAGATTTGTGTTGGTTTGTATATTAAATGTTATTGATTGATGTTTTTGTTCTAGGTTTTTATTTCACATTGATATGGTTGAAGGTTTCCACGCTATTATAATGTTTATAAGCATTTTCTTGGAGTTAGGAGGTTATGAAGTCATGTTGATTGATTACATTTTTCAAGTGATTTTATTTATCACATAATTAAGTAGAGTATTGGTTTGTTTTATGTTTGTTTATAGTGATAATAATAGGTGGGGAGATTTGTAAGAGGTAAGTGTCTATTGTCCAAAGGGATTAGATTCATTGGTGAGGAGAGCAGAGTTTTTCACGAATGAGCAAGGTTCATTTCTTGTGAGTGTTGCTCCTAGAGCTATGGGGTCACCTTGAGGTAGTGGTTGAATGTGTGGTTGAATCCCAATAGAGTATATTAAATGATCTTGTGACACATGCACATATAAGTAGATCAAAGCTCACCCCTATGTCGTTCAAAAAATTTAGCTTGGTGGGTTAGCTCAAGTGCTTGAATGTTGTGAATTGAAATAAGAGGTCTCGGGGTTACTTCCTCATGTTGAGTATATGTGATATGTTAATACGCAATGTCCCCTACTTCTTCATGTTGAGTATATGTGATATGTTAATACTCAGTGTCCCCACTAGATTAAACTTATTATAGTCTACATTGATGGTTTACCCTAGTTACCACCCATCAACAACAGTGACTTTTGACATTGCCACAGGTTTGCATGTAGTAGGGATTCGATGTAATTAATGTTGACTTTGTTTTCTAAGTAGTCTCATTCATCACACACTCATGCAAATATTGTTTTGGTAAAAGTTTTGCAAATATATTAACTTTTTTTATTGCATAAGCATAGGCATCACATAAAATATTGATATTGATTTGGTAAACATTTTATAAATGTATTAACTTTTTTTTATTGCATAGACATAGGTAGGGAGTAAACATTTTGAAACTGTATTAACTTTATCTTCTTCAATCATGTGGAGTTTATGATTATTATAATCAACTTACTATAACATTCAAAATAAAATATTTCCATGAATGTGCTATGAGTATGAAAATTCATTGTGTTGAAAGGTGTTTTTTACAACTTTTTTTTTTCCAAGAAAAAATTATCTCAAATTTATAAATAGTATAAATTTCTTTACACCAAGCAAATGAAAGATCAATTCCAAACCGTCCAAAGATATAGAATTGTCAGGAAAGGTACAACAGGACCACTTTAATACTAGACTAGACATATTGTGATATTGTAATAGAAAAACAGTAGCAGAACTATGCTAAGTGCATACTAAACTGCAATTGATCCACTTTCCCTTCACATTTCAAAGATATTAATACAGGAGGTTTGGCTTTCTTTCCCACTGTCCCAGTGGTAAACCGTTAGCCTTCCTTCAACTTCATTTAGAGCCCTCTTTGAGAGAGCATCGACCTCTTTGTTGTAAACTCTATAAATATGTTGGATGCTGAGATCTTTGAAATTTTTTACCAACTCCATCGTTTTTTGTTTCCAGCACTCAATATTAACTGCATTGAGATTACTTTTAAGGATTATCTAGTCAATGATAACTCTCGAATCTCCAAGGATTTGTAATTGTTTAATTGAACAGAAAGATGCCAGAGTGAGGGTAGCCCATAAACCCATCAATTCCGCTTTAGTATTAGATCCTGCTCCGCAGTTGATGAACCACTTGGTGATTCTCGAGGAATGTGTCTTGAAGATGCCTCCAACTCCACATCATAAACCATTGGACTGTGCTGCTCCATCAAAGCAAGCTAAGGTGTAACCCTCAGCCTGGGTAATCTCACAAACTTTGATTGGGAGAGCTTTAATAGAGGACGACTGCCAAGAGAAAGACGTCAAGATTCTGTGGACTACAGAGAGAAGGGAGGGAGCACGATCATCAAAGATCACCTTATTTCTTTCAATCCAAAGCTGCCAGCAGGCATGAGCAGCCAAGCTGACAAGGGCATATTTCTCCATAGACCACAACTTGAAATAGTCTGAGACTGTGGCGCCATTCCACTATAAATTAAGAGAATAATGGGTGATTAGACGTTGCCAAACAACCCTCGTAAAATTGCAGTGAATTAAGATATGGTGAATGTCTTCTGATGAGAAATTATAGAGGTTGCAAATCCCTGGGCCTTCCCATCCTCTCTTCTTAAGCATCTCCCAAGTAAGAACTCTCCCTTTTGCAGAGAGCCAAATGAATAACTTGATCTTGAGTGGAATCGGCCACTTCCACAATCGATGAAACCGTAGATAGTCAATGCCAAAATCAAACGGCTATAGCAGGGCCATGTATAATTTTTTTACTGATAATACTCTTGATGCATCGCCTCCCACCCAAATAATTGTGTCTGATTCAGAATTTGAGGAGATACCAGCACTTCTCAATGCAGAGGTAAAGGTGTCCCATTCAGAGGTGGCTTCTCCGTTCAAATTTAGTCGATCGTTGTTTAGCCACAAATCTGCCAGAGGGAATACACGGGTCAGATCTCTCGCTTGAGCCAGCTGGAATAAATTGATTGAAGCTAGTTGAGTTCGCAACGGTGCCGAGAGGAGTGATCGGTCCTCCACGCCCATAATCTTGTCTCTTCCCAGTAAGATCGGGTGTTTTTTACAACTTAATATGAGTGAGATGTGTAATTCATTTAGTGCTTAACATGGAGTTGACACGTTGCATTTAAAAAGACTATTAATAGCAAAAAAATATGTCTATGTCAACCATAAATAAAATATTTCAATATCCATCTTAAGTAAAATAATTCTATATTAACTATATAGAGAGAGAAAAAAATAGTGTAATTGAAAGTAAAAAAAATTGATTTAAATGTTTGTATCTAAAAAGATTTGATACCTCTAGACACATGATAAATCCAGAATTAATATAAATCTAGATTAATCATGTCACAATTATTCAAAATTAACACTAGGAATATCTATTACATCAAAATTACTCAAGACTTATATTTAATCTGAATCACACTTTCATAAATAATAATGCACACCAAATATAAGTACAATAAACATAAGTACAAATGGAAGAAAATTGAACTTTGATTTTTTTTTAAAACATCATAATATTCTTCATATGATGTTTAATAAATAATTATTAATGATAAAAACATTTTTAAACAAAATATTAATAAAAATATAACATTTCAAAATCTTAAAAAATAATATTGATTTTTTAATATTAAATAAGAGATGTAACCAACTCCAACACTACTTAAAGCACTTATAGTTTAGAAAAACCCTCTTTTAAATATTTTATGTTAATCCAATTTAATATGTTTGTCAAAAACTCTTAAAGTTCCACATTATGAAATCATTGACTAAACCATGAGTGAAGCTTTAAATTGGATTGATGGGCCATGCATTATTAGTTTTTAAAAGTTCTAAAAACACTTTTAAAAAGTAAATTGATGTTAATTGTTAGAGGTGGATATATTGAAAAGGTAATTGTTAAATGTGAATATTTCGGAACAAAAAGGTTATATTTTATTTTTCATTTATATTATAAAATTAATTCTGTTTGATTAAAATGGTAATGATGTTATAAATGAGTCAAACTCAAAATTGAATTATTATATAAGATAAGTGTATAAAATTATTTTTGATAAATTTTAATTATAAGGTAAGTAATTTCAATGATAATGATAGGTTTGATAATGATAGGTTGTAAAAGAGATTTTGATAAGTTGAAATTATATTTTAGTTTTGGAATATGATTTAAAGTTGCTTTTAATTGGGTAAGAGTTTGTTTTCTTTGAATGTAAGTAAATAACTTAAAAAATAGGGAATATGATTTAAAGTTGCTTTTAATTGGTTAAGAGTTTGTTTTCTTTGAATGTAAGTAGATAACTTTAAAAATAGAAACTTAAAAATATAACTATGAAAATAATGGTAGATTTTCAAAAAGATTGTAATAAGTTAAAATTATCTTTTAATTTAGAAGAATGATTTGATTTTAACTAGTTAAGAGTTCATTTTCTTTAAATGTAAGCACACAACTTAAAAAACAAGGGTTGCATGGCAACGCAGTCCCTGCCTAGTTGTTTGGGAAATACATGTTGAACAATGAAACTTAATGTAATTAAATGCACAAGTAATGAACATTTTTTGTCAAAAGATAATAATTGAGGGTTGTTTGTTATTTAAAATGTATAATGAACGGTAAGTTGAATGGAACTATAATATTCATAAATATAATAATAAATAATATATTAGATAATAAATGTAATATAAATATAATAATGCATAATAATAAAAACATACTATAACTTTTTATATTTAGATGTGGTGATTGGTGAAATTCATTGATTATGTAATTAATTCTA
>ML816416.1:68023-87809 GCA_009831015.1 Picea engelmannii | reverse complement strand
TTCTAATCTTAAAATATAATTTTGGATTTTGTTTTCAAATATGATTAATTCCCTTCCATAACTATAATATCAAGTATCAATATATATTCTATATAAAGTCACTTTTTTCATTTGGAAAGATAAAGTGTAAGAGTTACTTTCCACTTTTTCAAAAACCATAGTGTGATCTTTGACATACTTAAACACATAAAATGTTCAAAATTCAACAAAACAATGTAGAGGATTCTACTCCATGGTAAATTAAGTATTTAAACATCAAAGTATATATATATATATATGGAAATATCAAAATTCTTCCTACATGATGGTTTATAAACGAGGGAAATTGATAAATAAAAATTGGGCAATTGAACATAGATAGTTTGCAAACATTTAATGTATTTTCCCCTTAAATATTAGTAATTTTTCTTATTACCAGTGTACATATTGTACCAATTATAACATTCTCAAAGTACTCTTTGCACTAATGCACTAAAATTCAAAGTACAAGTTAATAATTAGATAATATGAAAAACTAAATTGGCATGTTTGAACATATTTGACCAAGGACCAAGTTTTATAATCTACGTTGACATGTGAGATTAACAAGTTTGAATTATTTTGACTTGAAAGTTTTAAAGGACTTTCAACTCCCAGGTTGCCTAGGTTTGATTGTTTTGACTAAGTTACCTTGAGTAATTAGTGAGTCTTTACCATATTCAGTGAGGATGGAAATATTGAATAGAGATTGGGATATATTTACCTTGGTCTAAAACTATACAAAATGCTATCTTAATGCTTCTAGAAGGGGTTCTATAAATTTATAGACATTGAACAATACTTAATGCAAAACATAAATTTCACCTCTTAATTAAAGGTTTTTCGGATCTTAAACCTATGAATATTCAACCTTAGGGGAACTATGAAATATTAAAAAAACAAAAAAAACAATAATAACAACAACATACAATATTTCAACTCTTAGAAACCTCAATCCACTAAGCAATTCAAGAGATAAGATATCAAATTGTGTCAATAATTTCTATCCCTCTAGGACAATCTTATCATGCATGCAACATACATGAAAAACACGTATGACTAGTATAAATACAAAAAAAAATCTTCCCTTCTTCAATTATAATGTTAAATCACTTAAAACATTCACCCTTAACTTATGTGAAATCAATGAGACATATGAGTGTTGGAAATTACAAAACCATGAAGAAAAAGATGACTAAAAATTAAATATGCAATTACACAAGTATTGGACAACTATAAACTTCATTAATATTCATAAGGATAAAGTACATGTACTAATATCATGTCCTTATCATAATTCTAGTACAATTCTTTGGCTCTTCAAAGCCTTAGCTAGGTAAAACAATGAAAACCTTATCTCATGCAATGAAATCCAAGAAGCATCCCCTCCAAGGCATGATGTCTCCTCTTCTTCTTCACTTTAACAAGTACAACCTAGGGTTTCATATAAAAAATGAAATCTCTAGAGTATCCAAGGGATGAAACCTTAACCCTAGTCTTCAAGATGATCCAAGAAGCTCAAGAAACCCTAGGTACTCCAAGAGAGAGAGAGAGAGATCAAGTACAAAGGAATATCCAAGATAGAGAGGAGAACTACTTCACTCCTATCGATTACATCTCTACATAATAATGAATAAGAATGAATGAGTGTGAAATGAATCTTTCCTTCCTTTATATATACGAGAGATAAGGGAGGCCAACAATACATATGTGGGTATATGCCCTTACAAACAAACCAGAGTAACTCATGTAGGCTCATACATGTGAAGCACTACACTCCAAGAGTACACATGTCAAGATCCAAGGTGATGCCATACATCATAAAGGATCTAAATAGAAGGGAACTCCATGAGGTGTATCCATTGCTCCTCTAAAGAACATGCAATGACTCCAATGAACCTCCTAAACCATGAACTCCATTGAATACACTCCATTTGCATGAACACTATCGCAACCTAAGAATCCTTGAGTTAACTATAGGCCTCTTTGCAAGCATCCAAGTTACCCCATGTTTTCTAGGGTCCAATACCATCCTCTGGGATGCAAAGAAATCCTCCTCCTAAGCAGGGAATTCCACAAGTAAGAAACCATCTCCATGTGTCCATCATGTAGAACATCACCATGTTATCTAAATATATCCAACACCCTAAGGAATAACATCATGCAATAACCCAACTAAGGTCAAGCAACCACTCAGTAATCCATATCCAATGTGAAAATATATCATAGACAACCCCATGTGAAAATCCATCATGGACCATCTAGCGGTTGATCATACACCATGTACCTCTAATCTCATGAAGCACCACCAAGAATGGTGTAAACACTTTCCTAATAACCCCAAAATCTATCACTCCCTCTTTATGAGGAAAATGTTTTCACCAACACCTATCGACTCCCTTTGAAACTCCACCATACCTACCACTTGAAAATTTGTTGCTACTGTAGTCTTTGATTCAATCATTGTATCCTGATAAAGAAATCACCCATGCTATCACAACATTTCGATCCTGCAAAGAATATCAACCACCTGTGAATTTGAAGGAACATAAGCCTAGATCATAAGAAACCTACCAAACCCCAACATCCTGCAAGTCAACATCATGGAACATAGCTCATGGAAGCCATATCGTGAATTGTCTAGGATATCGTACAAAGATAATGTCATCTCGATACAATACCAAGACAAGTGGATTAGACCTATCAAAATCACAAAGAACAAGTTTGCACAAGTCAACTCATCAATCCTAAAATACCAAGATCATGGTATAGGTAATGAACCATGTAGGTATACCAACATCCTATGAACATGAGAGTCCCTATCATACTCCTTGAAACCTCTAGCAATTGAAATAACTTGAACTAGGTCAAATCCCTCCTCCTAAGAGAATTTTGAAGAAAGAGTACCATCATGGTCAATTCTATTTGTTGGAGAGAATCCAACAACTATGTTCTTGTACTCTACGATAGTCTCATTAACTGCAATCATGGAATCAACCTAAATATTAGCCTCTATGAGGGTATCACACCTCTCTTCCTCAAGATAATTGGAAGGCTCGTAGATGGAAGAAATAGATCCAACATTAATAACATATCTCCTAGGAGGTATACTTACCCTCACTTAGGATCTCGACATTCTCAACAAACAACTTGTAAAGGCCACCCTCTCTCACCCCTCTAGCCAAAGTCCTTGGACTAGCTATACTATATTCACTGATGGTGCGTTGTTGTACCTCAAAAGCAACTCTCCACTGTACATTTTTCATACAAGAAATTGAATGAATATTCTTTTTCATATTGGGAACAAATGAACATCATTTAACTAAAGAACATTACTTGAAGGCATTTGAAAGGAAATGGAGTGAAATAATCTCACAAGATAAGTATCATCATGACCAAGCTCCACACTCATGCCTCCCTCTTGCTCCTAAAATATACTGAATAATGACCTATCATATGTCATATGTCTCAAAGCTCCACTATACACATACCATCCAACACTAGACACACTGCTAGAGGACAAATGAGAGGCCTTGGAAAATGCTATTTCAAATTTAGAGGGAATCTCCTCTACACCTACTACAATCCCAACTACACGTTTTTCAAACCCTTTGCCTTCTTCCTCAATGGCCATTGGTTTTCATAATGTCCCATCTTGTGACATTGGAAACACATCACATTACTCAAGTCCTTTCCTGTATCTATACCTTGCTTCTTCTTGTAGCCTTTCTTGCTACCCTTCTTTGCCTTCCCGACGAGACCAATAGCATATAATTCCACTTGTTTCTCTGAACAAGATTGCAGACTAATCTATTCCCACACAAGATCAACCCAAAGCATTGGAAACTTTGGCAAGGTTTTTGGAGCACACATTCCCTAAACAAAAATTGTTCAGGAAGGAACAAGTCCATTAAGGTGTTGGACACCAATTCCTAATCCTACACCTTTGTTCTAATGGTGGCCATTTGATCTTTCAACTCAAATATCTTGGTTAATTAACTCACCATAGTAACAATTTATATTTCTCATAAGAAAGATTGAAAGTTGGTTTCACAAAAGCATATGTCAAGAAGCACAAGAGTTTTGAAATAACTCAACAAAAGCTTCAAACATTTTCTTCATTGTGGTCTTCTTTACAATGATAAAGATGAAATGATCCTTTAGAGAATCATTAATTATTCTCTTCACCTTGGCTTATTTTGATGAGTGACCAACTTTCCTAGATTGATAGGTTATGGAATATGTTTCACAACATGTGTCCAAAGATCAACTTCCTCCATGTGTAAATGAAGTCTAATATTCCAAGGAACAAAATTGGAAGCATCATCCAACCTATCACATTCTATAAGACCAAGTGTCACCTTCCACATCATAAACAATTCTCAAGTGCACAGATCAACAATAAATGTAACAAAATAACCTCTTTCTAGTGTCCAAGTGCTTCTTTGAAGTAACCTAGGGTATCACACTCGAAAACCTCAAACAATATCAATAACCTCTCCCAGGTCTTCTTCAACTTAAATACAAACTCCCTCTTACACTCAGAGTTATCTCAACCACATAAGCTATAATCCCATATAGAAATATTTGAACAAATTAGATTAACTAAAAACAAAAATTTTACCTCTTAACTAGAGGTTTCTTGAATCTTAACCATGTGAATTTTCAGCCTTGGGGTTGTTATAAAATATAAAAAAAACAACAAAAACACTAAACAATATTTAAACTCTTAACAACCCCAATCCACTAGGCAATTCAATATATAAGATACCAAAATGTGCCAATAAGATTTATCCCTATGGGGAAATCTTATCATGCATATAACATATTTGAAAATCACTTATGACAAATATACATACTAAAATAAATATGCCCTTACTTCTTCAATTATAATGTTAAATCACTTAACACATTCACCCTTAACTTATGTCAAATCAACAAGATATATGAGTGCTAAAAATTACAAAACCATGAAGAAATAGATGTTTCAAAATCAAATCTACAATTACACAAGTATTGGATAAATGGAAACTTCCTTAATATGCATAAATATGAAGTTCAAGTACATACCAAAGCCTTATCATGTAATAAACATAAATATATATAAATATAAATATTGATAAGTACTAATAATAAATAATATTAAATAACTAAAGAAAATACACTTCCTAATGAAAAGACACATTTTAACTAAAGAACATGACTTTTAGTGAAAAAGTCACTTGCTTATATATATGTGTGTGGGGGTCCCCTTCAATGTAATATCATTATATGCCATATTTTATTCAATATAATATTATAATTCAAATAGATTATTTTACATTATTCCATTTATTTTGGATATTCAGTTTATGAACGAGATTGGTTCACCACATTTGGTATCAGAGCTTTGTTTTTTAATCTCGGTCCTTGGAAACAAAATTTTATCAAACCTTGTTTGAGCTAGCCCTTGGCTACCCCAATTTTCTC
The DNA here is from genome assembly GCA_009831015.1 of Picea engelmannii. Taxonomy (NCBI): domain Eukaryota; kingdom Viridiplantae; phylum Streptophyta; class Pinopsida; order Pinales; family Pinaceae; genus Picea; species Picea engelmannii. The sequence continues at coordinate 82,322 of ML816416.1, read as the reverse complement.
ATCGTTCACTGAAGGTTTAGTCTTTGATCATAATTGTCCCTCAACCATTTGAAGTTTAAAATATTCGCGGCAACATGAAGTTTTGCTACTATACATTGAAGTTTGTGAAAATCATTTGCTCCTAATAGTTTCAAAAAAAAATATTACAGTGGCATTAGTTCATAAATTTTAGTGAAGAAAAAGATCGATTCGTTGATTCGTTGCAAATAGTAGAGCTATCAAAACTGCAAAAATAACCAAGCAACATCAAGAAATTAGAAGCACCAAGATATCATATCACTACCTAAAAATTATTAAAAGAAAACAAATAACTAGACATTCTATTTTCAGTGCCTTCATTTTTTGTTCATACAACATCCATCAAACCACCAGTTCTGCTATTGTTAATTAAATCATACAACCATCAAATGTTGTTCCTCCACATTTCTCTTTATGTTTCCATACAATTCATACATTTTAGAATTAGTACACAGTCAAGCAGCTACCACCCTCATTGGGTGATGAATTGTTGATTTCATAAAAAAAAATCAAAGGAAATATTGGTGGGAGCAATGCTCAAGTGGGATATGGGTACATTTCCCAATAACGAATCATCATGACCATTCTATATGGATCGCTTAAGTTTGATTAGTCACCTAACTATAAAAGAGAAAAATTAAGATGATATAAAGTGTTATATTATATAAATGTGTATGTATCAAAGCTCAAATTAAAAATGGTCTATAAGTTCCCATTCATAGTATAAAAGGGCTATGTAAAGTTATTTCATTCCTAGGTTAAAAAAGGTCAACATGAAAAACATCCAAACCATATCAACCACCATTTAAATTTGTCGTGGAATTTAGTATCCCACATTAAATGACGAATATATATATATAATTTTTTAAGTTGGAAGATAATCTTACGAGTATCCACAAAAGATACAAAATTTGTAAATGTTCAAGTTACAAGAAAAAATATCATATTAAGTTCAATACAATCTTATTTTCTAGTAAAATCAAAGAAGAGTGAAGAGAATAATTTCAATTCAAAGTTTCTTAAAAGGTAAATAAAGAAATATAAAAAAAAAAAAAAGATTCTTAGGAAAAATAAAACTATTATTTCAAAAAATTTAGTAATCATGGTAGTATCGATTGAAATAACTATGAAGATACTTGAACAAATAGATCAAATTGCAACAAAACTTGAGTGAACTAAATTCCTTTGGGATAAGAAAATCATTTCACAAAAGAAGTGACAAATGAGAAGAAGGAATATGTAACTCATGAATTGAAGAAAAACAAAATCTGACTTGCAATACAAGCACCAAACATTGCTTGTACAAGGCACCACAATCCATTATACCCAAAATTTACAATTGGAAGATCATGGTAACTCACAAATAAAAAATTTAGAGGTTGACCTAGCCAAAAATAAACAAAACAAGAAAATATCACAACATAAATATAAATATCTAGAGGATATGTTTTACATTGAATCATTAGAAAAGGACAAAGAAATTTCTCACCTAAAAGGCCATCTTATAAAATTAATTGCACAAATCAAGAAGAGAAAGGTCATGAAGCAGTGTAATAGAGAATTATAACAAGAGAAGGAAGATCTTGAGAAGGAATTCAAGAAGAACCTATCAGAAAAAGATGAATAAAATTCTCACTTAAGGAACCTTAATCAGAGGTTACTTGAAGAAATTAGAAATTTAAAAGATGAGAAAGAAGAGAATCAAGACATAAAAAAAGTCAACAAACAAAAAAAATGAATAACTTTCACGCCTCAAGAATCATAATCAAAACCTACTTGCACAAATTAATAAGCTTAAGTATGAAAATAAGTCTCAAGAAGAAACACTAAAGAAACTTACCAATAAGGAATCACTGATGGATAGAGAAACAATGATTGATCCCATGGAAATAGATAAGTCATCAACAGTAAAAACCTAGTGGAAAAAGAAACCAATACAAATCCAAACGAAATCTTATCAACCAACATATCATTAGAAGTATCAAAAGATGAGGTTTCCAAAAATAAGACATGAGATATAAGGATGTCTTATTTTCTTCCAAATTATAAAAGTCACTATATTATTCAATAAGATAACAAAAGATGAAATCAATATGAGAAGCTAAGTAAATATATTGTTATATTGAAGAAAATAATCTTATCATTTCCCAAATCATAGAAGTTGTTGCCACACAGTTTTTCATAAATTTGAATTAGGGTTGTTTGACCTTGTCATGATTTGATAGTTCTTCTCAACTCTTTGTAACTCATATTATCTTGTATCTTCAAACATGACATCATGAAGAATAGAGAATCATGTGAAGGCATTACAAGCCAGATAAAAAATGTAAAGCCTTTCCATAAATATGCTTTGAGGACAAAGCATTTCTAAAGGGGAAGGCAATGTAATAAACACACACACACACTACTAATTAATAACTAATGAAAAGACACATCCTAATGAAAGGACATGAATTTTAGTTAAAATACACCCGCTTAGATATATATACATGGCCCCTCATTGTAATATCATCATTTTATTATCATCATCTATCATATTTCATTCAATGTAATATTTTGATCCATGATATGGATTATTTCATATTATTCCATTATTTTGGATATTTAGTGTATGAATCAGATTGGTTCACCACATATCATAAGGCTAGTAAAATCCTCTCGCTCTCAAAATCCCTAGCTAGGTAAAACAATGAAAACTCTGGTTCAACCAAGGTGATCCAACCATGTATGCATCACACAAGCATGTCGTCCAAGGAAAGATATTACCTCTTCTTCTTCACTTCAACATGTACAACCTAGGGTTTCATCTCAAAACCAAAATATCCATGTCTCCAAGAGATGAAACTCTAACCCTAGTCTTCAAGATGCTCCAAGAAGCTCAAGAAACCATAATGACTTTGAGAGAGAGATAGATCAGGTACAAAATAAGATATAAGAGAGAAATAAGAAGTAGTGCACTACTCTTGATCACATTTCTACACAAGAATGAACAAGAATGAATGAGTGTCAAAAAAATCTTGAGCCTTCCTATATATATGAGAGGTAAGGAAGGCCAATAATACATGTGGGTTTATTCCCTTACAAGAAACCTACAATAATACGTGAATTCTCACACATGTGGAGTCCTACACTCCAAGGGTACATGTGTCAAGCTCCAAGGTGATGTCATCAATAAGCAAGGAACCAAATCCAAGTGTGCTCCATGAGGTGTGTCCAACACTCTTCGTACAAGATTTCAATGACTCCAATGAGCCTCCTAAGCCATGTCCTATATTGGTTTCAGTTATGCTACACAAACATTCCCACAACCCAGGCATCCTCGAGTAAACTCTAGGCCTCCAAGAAAGAATCCAAGCTACCCCATGTTGTCTAGGGTCCAATGGCCTCCTCCAATATGCAAAACACTCCTCCTCTTGGGTAGGGTATTCTCCAAGAAAACAACCATCTCTATGTGGCCATCAAGTAGCTAAAGATAACCAACACCCTAGGGAAGAATATCATGCAAGCACCCAACTTAGGTCAAGAAGCCACTAAGTAAGTCATATCTAATGTGAAAATCCATCATAAACCATATCCCATGTGTGAATCCATCATGGACCATCCAAGGGACGATCATACACCATGTACCCAAAATATCATGAGACACCCCTAAACATGGTGTAAACACTTTCAGAGTATCCCTAAAAAATAACAGGGTTGTTAATAGATGTTTAAATAAAGACTTTAGCATTGAATGTGTTATCCCATTCATTCAATTATGCTTTTTTGGTAATCTTAGTTTTGTTTCACTTGTTTAATTTTCTCTATGATCCTTTTGTTTTGTAAATATTTGCAATATATTTAACCTATTTTGTAGTATTTTAGATTGATCTTAATACCCGTGTAGACATTAGGATCCTATTTGAAATACTACAAAATAAAGAAAATAGAAGAAAATGGTGTTTGGAAACATGTATAGCATATATTATATAGGTGAAATAGTTACAACAACTGGTTGAATTAAATACGACCTAAAATAAAAAAACATTCTTAAGTTACAAGTTGTGAAGTTGATCTCTATAAGTTGTCGTGGATAGTTCTAAATGGTTTACTTTTGATTGTTCTTGAAAAATGCAACTAAAATGAATTTTCATCTCTGATACATGCAAATAAAATTTTTGAGCAATGCTATGTGATTATAAACAATATTAGAGCATACTTTTATCATATTTTCAATACGAAAAGTTGAGTGCTATGTTCATAAGGATCCAATTTTTTCTTGCAACAACCATAAGCATTTTTGTGTTCAATAACATTTCTTGTCAATCATAAAACAATTCATTTAATCAACTAATACATGCAGTAAACTTATCTTCAATTGTAAGTTGGGTAAATGGTTTATTTATTTACTTTCTTAGATATGGTACATAGAAGTGTCTCAATGAATTGAGTGAACCATACTTACAAAACTAATGAGACACCAAACAAGGTGAAAAATAACACTCTTGGGAGTGTTGTGGCTGCAACAAATCCCCTTTTACTTTTTATTTCACAAGCTAAAGAAAAGGGCCTCCCCTACTAAAATCTCAATCCTATTGCCTAATCCTCTACTGCTTGAGCCTAATGCTATTTCTTTTCCTACTTTGAGTAAGTTGAGTTTTTTTCTTGATTGATGATTGCTTTGATGGAGTTTTTTAATCTCTTTTGATCTTATGGTTTAAAATGTATTCATGATTCTTAGTTTACCTATGATGTTTCGTTGACATTTGTATGAGTGTTTGACACATTGTCTTCCTACCTTATACAATTTTTCAAGTGTTTAATGATTTTATATTGTTGTAAGGTTTGATGATCTAGTATATGTATTGAATTAGTTTGATGTAGGTCGTTAATCATTTCCCTAGATGACTTATTCAAAGTCTTCTAGCATATGGTGTTTAACATCTTCATCTTTATACTCTCATATATTGGACAACTCTTAACTTGATTCATAAGGTCACTCATCCTTTCTATGTGATGGATATTAGATACATGCAACTATCATGATAGTTATTTAATATAGATAATAGACAATTTCCTTTGATAAACCTCTCCTCTCCATGTTCTTCAAAATCTATACTTATTCATGAATTTTCTTAAAGTCGAGGAAATATAATGTTGGAAGATGTCCTCTTAATCACATAACTGATTTCATCTCCTTTTTTGGTTGCAGGAACAGGTTAACATGATATCCTTTCTTCACAATTGCTCCATCCTTGATATGTATGTGGGGGAGTCATTTGATATTCTTCCCCTTTTAGACTTCCCTTTATTTATTGATCTTTCCCTCTATTTTATTCTATTATTTACTCTAAATAAATATCATAGTTGGATTATCCTAGTTGATATTTTTCCAACGATTGTAACCTTACTTAAATCCGAGTTCTAGATCAAAATTTATGGCCTCCCAAAGTTTCCTAAGCCAAATCTCACCATTTCCACCTCATTGCCACATGGCATCCACGTGATCTCATTGCCATGTGGCATCCACGTGACCTCATTTCCATGTGGCCACTTGTCATTGGTACCATATGACGTGACACTAACATGGATGTTGACATGGCACTTGCCACCTAGCCCGTCGGACCCACATTTAATATTGGAACCCTCTTCGTCATTAGAATTCATCCATTCCAAAATGCTACAGATCATGCCAATCAATTTTTCCCGATGTCGATCATATTTTTTGACTCAATCAACTTTCTCGACGCCGATCTACTCATCCAACCTCATCAACTTTCTCGACGTCGATCTGATCCGCCGACCCGATCAACTCTCCTGACGTTGATAATCTTTGTCGACTCAATCAACTATATCGATGCCGATCTGATCCTCTGACCTGATCAAATCTCCTGACTCTTATCTGATCCTCCAACTTGATCAATTTTTTGACTCGACCAATTTTCCCGACCCGATCAACTCTCCTAAAATACCATTCAAGCAACATTTTTTAAACGACCATATCTTGGGCTATATATGTTGAAATTGATCCCATGATACCTTGTTGGAAAGATATCAAGTAGAGGAATGAAATGGAAGAGGTATTAAGTTTACAAAAGTGACGGAAAAAATATTATAAATTGTAGAGAACAACAGACCACAAATTTGGGAGGGTAATGGACTTTGCAGACTTCAAACAATCATATCTGGAGCTATGAGTAATGAAGTTGCGACCAGAAGGGATTCATGGAAAGATGGAGGAGAGAATAATAGGTTGGGTTAACAAGTGTTGGCTAATGTTGAGAAGAAAAGGTATAAAAATGAAAAACACAAAAGGAACCCAAATTCGGATGAAGAACCCACTATGCAGAATTCAAACAATTATGTCTTAAGCTACGGGCCATGAAATCAAGCTAGCAATAACTCAATGGAAATATAAGACTAAGGAAAATAATCCAAAATGATTTTGTTCATCATACGACTGCCAGAAATGCCCGGAACGACCCAAGAAATTCAGAAAACATCCCAATAGGAAGAATAAATAATAAATTTAGATAGATATCATTTTTAAACTACCATAAGGCAAATGTAACCACCCAGGAGTCTCTTCAACTCCCATTTGTAACTCTCCCATATAGATTTTTGAAATGCAAAAGAAATTTAAAATTTAAAAAAGACAAAATTAGGGGAAAACAAAACGAATGGTCACAAGAGCTGAAAAGTCTCTCTCTTGTTTTATAAAAGAGAGCTAGTTGAATGGAAGAGGATTTTTTCCCTTTGTAAAAAATATTGTACTATTACTTCTAAGTAATAAAGAGCATGAGGCATTTTAGAAATTTGTGATTCTAATGGGTGTATATGAGACTACTCTTTATGCATTTATCTTCTACTTGAGTAGATGAGATTCTGTTGTATGGATTTTTTCTTCTCTTTGTTCAGTCTATTTATGCTATCACTTGCTTTGTTGTGGGTACATAAATGATGTTATAGATGTATTGTTCAACAATTTGTCTATATATTTGTAGCATTGTTGTTTTCATTTACCATTTGAATACATGAACTATTTCTGGTTCCAAAGGCATTATCTTTTTATATACTCATCATTTTGGTTATGCTCCCGGGATAGTTTAGTATTAGTTAGGATTAGACTAGATTTTTTGCAGTTATCTTATCCTTAGTATTATTTATAACTCTTTGGGGGGGTAGTCTATTGTCTTTCCCCTTTTTCTTCTTTAAATTTTGATTATTTTTTTGTAGTTAACTTAGCCTTAGGATTCCCCAGATGGGGTAACACGGGACGCAATGGTGCCACGCGGGATCGAGCCGGGACGTAGCATTAATGCATCCACCGGCCCACATCACCTCCGACCATAACTCAACATGAGCAGGAGCAGGCGCATTCAAACGATGAGGCCCTTCACGCAAGGGAAGGGTACCCGCCACCAGCGCACTATCTAGTAGACTTTAATGGATATGGTGATCATTTTAGCACTCACTTTCATTGTCCAGGTCGTCAGAACAAAGAGCCAAACGCTCCTTGTAGCCTTCGTTCCACCAGAGAAGCATAATTGCAGCAGCCTCTCCCCTGCTCCCCTGAAACAGTGGCAGCACCCGACGACCTCGCCAACATTAAGGAGCAGAACGACCTTTCACGAAAGCACCCAGGTAATTCACCGAACCCCCATCATGCCCCGAGCGAGAGGGAAACCGCGAAGGGGAGCTGCCTGGTACACGACGGAGTCGCGACGCAAGAGAAAAGAGAAATTTGAGAAATCCATGGAAATGGCAGCTAAGAGAAGAAGAAATAGACCACACACGCCTCCAATAGCGTACGTGGAGGAAGTCATCCCGGAAGGAGGCTTGGAAAGCCCTCCTGAGCACACTTTGTTTATAATGCCGGACAATTGGAATCCGTGCCCGAACTTTGGTCCGGATAGTAAGCCACTGCCTGCAAGCACTATGCTCGACCCTCCTGCCACTAGCTCAGAGACGCCTTACCCCCCCTGCTACGTGGAAGAGGAGGTTCCTCCCGAACCTACCAGGGAAGCGGAGCTGCAAGCACACACATGACAATTGTACACGAATCAGGAAGCAGAAGTGACCACCTTCGAGGGGGTAATGGACAGCCATCGCCCGGAGCAGCCACCTTCAGGCGCCTGGGGCTACCTCAATCTCATCTTTGAGATGAGAAGAATGCTGGAGGACTAGATCTTCTGCCTTGCGCGAATGGATCAGAGACTTGACATGCTCTTTGCGGCACATTCCAGAACTCTGCCAAAGAAACAATGTCCGACTTGCGCGCGGGCCTATTCATTCCCAGCAGGATGGAGGCAATCCGAGGACGAGGACAAGCATGCCAGTTCAAAGGTTACATAATGCTCAGAACTAGACTTTGTTTTTGTTGCTATAATTTAGGCCTTGGGCTAGCTAGCTATCAGTTTTTCTTAGAACTAGTCAGGATAACCAGTTTCATGCTCACGACTGTTAGTCCTGGTTTCCTTCGGGCAGGACGTAGCACTGTCAATTTTGTTAATTTTGAGAACTGGGTGGAAAATGGCCAGGGATGCCCAACTGTCCCGGTTTCCTGCTCTGGCAGGACAACTGGCATCACCAACAACTTATGTATTTTGTTTATGGCAATATAATAGGTTCCATCTTTTTACTTAAAAAAAAAAAACTTAGCCTTAGGATTAGTTTTATTTTGATTGGGACCTTCCATCAGGCGTTCTCTCTCATCTTATCTATTCAGACCCATCAACATAAATGATGCTAGAAGGAGGGCCAGATGACAAGCTGAGACTATATAGTCATTTGTATTATTTTTTATTTTAATCTACTAATGGCTCCATCCCATATCCCTTTACAGAGTTTTTTTTCTGATACTGTACCTCCCAAACCTCCTAGAAAGATTTTACATTTCTTGTCAAAACTTAGATTTGATGGAAAGAGTGAAATATATACATTTGAACATGCTTTACATTTCTAGAAATTTTGTGGCTCTCACAATATTATTGATGGAAATACCATTTGCAGGTTGTTCACTCTCACTTTTGTAGGTCTAGTTAAGAGTTGGTGTGAGACTTTGTCGACTGCCTCTATTCACACATGGGAACAATTTATGCATGAATTTTTGCATGCTTTTGAGAATTATAATTATAATTATTTGTGTGCAAAAAATTTAGAGATTAAGAAGAATGAGGATGAATCCCTTGAAGATTTTGTTATCAGGTTTACTCATCTTTTCTATAGATTTCCTTTGGAGGATAGGCCCTCTAACAATGATTTTATTTCCTATTTAGTTTCTCTTACCAATGAAACATATGAGTCAGTGGATGAAAAATATAAATCATGTTTTAATCTTTCTTCACATGTTGATTTTGGTTTAAATGAAAGTGATGAAAATGATAATGGTTTAGAAGGACTTCATATGTCTCGATATTTCTTTATTGTGGGGGATATAGATCAGATAGAGAATTATTTTTCGGAAGAAACATATGTATTCTCTCACTACTCCATTCCCCTTTTCTTTCCTTGTGATGAAAAAGAGACCTCTTGTGTAAATTCAAATTCAGATTTTTCTGTAGTTGACTAAGAGGAGGGTTTTCCTGTTGATAATGGAAAATTTCGGGTCACACCAATGGTTATGTTAGGTTCTCATTATCCTATCTCATATTTTCCATCACAAGAAATGGAAGAGGGAGCTATGGATAAAGATTTAAATGCTAATCATTTTATCAATGAAGAAAATTTTGACACTCATGAAATGAATTCTTCCTGACCCATGGATAATTTGAAATTAATTCCTCTTGATTTGAATTGTTTTCATGTTTCAAACTCTCCTAGTTTAACTAACATAGAGCAAGAATGTTTTCCTATTGTTGATGGATTATTTATTAAGAATTATTGTTCTAATGATTCTTGTTACTTGCTTCTCTCTTCCAACCATGAGTATGCTTTGGAAGATATTTAAGATTCTCATATGGTGCAGGAACAAGAAAGCCACGTTGAATTTTTCACTTCAGGAGAAGAAATAAGCATGGAAGACACACATATTTTATCACACCAATCTACTTTTAACTTGGAAGAGGAGAACCATATTGAGAAAGAACATGTTTATTGTGAAACCATGCATACTATACAACCCACCTATTCACATTCATCCAACTGTGTTTTTAAAGAGGAGGAACTACCATTCATGGAGTCACTTTCTCGAAATTTTTCTTTTTCTAGAGAGGCTTTTAATTCTCTTAATTCTACCACTTATTTTCATTTGTATCATGATATTTTTAATGTTTAACCTTGCAAGGAGATACTCATATTCCTACTCAAATTTATTCAATGGGTCAGACCCCTTTTGAAGTACTTGATGATGGTAATGTGCACACGACAGATAGAGAGGATAAGGCCTCTTCCCATGAACTAATCACTACCAATTCTTATCAACCGTTTGCATGGGATAAAGCGAATTTTATAGTAGATGTATATCAAACCGTGTCTTCTTCTTTCTCATATTCATTTTTTTATCAATAGTGAATCTTATTGTTCAAGTATCCCTTTACCGTATATTATTTATACTAGTGAATCTCACCATTGTCTTGAAATTACCTCTCTCACTATTTTATCTCAAGTAGATGGTTACTTGAAGTGTGAGTCCAGGGAGGCTTTCCACAATAATGAAGCACTTCAGTCTACACCGATGGTTATGTCAAGCCCTCATTCTTTTGTTTTGTCTTCAGGGATAAACAACTTTATTAACATGAAGATTCTCTCACTAAGCACACTTCACATGAATTCTATGCACGATTAACATCCGATATGCTACTTTGTATTGAACTCACTCCATCAATTATGTGATAGTCATGGTAGATTTTATAATAGAATTGAAGCATGGTTGGTGAGATCTTACTTGGATAAAATTACCATGAATTATCATTGTCACATGTTTAATATGGTGAATAGATTTTATCATGCTTTAATTTTTCCCACTTTTACTCTGTCTTTATTCCAAGTTCTGTTTCTAATATTTTGTCTTGAACATATGTTTGCATGCTTGAGATTATATGGATGGCTACATTGGAATTATGACTTTAAATGACTCATTTTTCATCCATTTGTAGCATAGGATAGGAGTAGGGTAGAATAGATTAGTGTCTTTCCTTTGCATAGTTTATCTTTTCTTTCTAGTGTGTTTAATTACTTTTTTGTTTGCATTCTCGTTTCATTACTATTGGCTAAACAATAAATGAGTTTCTTGGTAGGGGTGGAAAGAAATACAAGGCTTGGACATTAATTTTCCCTAGATTGAATTTTTCAATGTAATTTTGATATGGGGAAAATTTGTGTCATCTCATTTTCAAATTTTTTCTATGTGCTGGGTAATTTTCAGATCGTTTATTTTTATGTTTGATCACCATGTCAAATATTTTTTAAGCATTGAGTTATCTTGCAAGTGGGATATTTTAAAAGGATACCATTTATTCTCTCTTGTGATGAAAATGGACGCTCATACCTGTTCCATCTCATATCCACATGATTCTAATATGAAAATTTGCTTGACTGAGAGTCTTAATATTTTTAGGCTTGTTGTCCCACACACAATGAGTTGAAAGTTTGAGTGACTAAAATCAACCAATCTGAAATCCAAGACACTCCAACTTCTTGGAATATCTTTAGAATTTTATGTTTCCTTGGTTTTGGAGTTGTCCAAATGGTGTCTTTCCCAATTGATTATTTCTTCGATTACTTTCAGCCAACATGGATTTTCCGCATAGACTTTTTCTTGCATAGTGGGCTTAACTAATTTTTTATTTTGTTTAAGTTATTTTTCATTAACACTTTAAATTTTAATTTATGAGCATTGGATGCATATATCTTATGCTCTGTTCAGTTAGTTTTCAAGCAGGAGTTTCATATCTATCTTACAACTTTCTTCACCCAAGTTCCATCTCATACACAACAACACGAGATATTCATACTGGCTTCCTAGAAACATAATTTTGACATCATGGAAAGCATGTCTATTTAAATCTCTCTATTGATATCTTTTTCATAAATTACTTGGGAATCGATTTTTCTATTCCCCAACTCAATGATTTATCAAAGAATCATCTTAGCACAATCGATTCGATGGATTTTCAGACCTAATGTTTTCTTCAAAAGTATATTCTCATCCTTTGGGCTTGTTTATTTTGAGCCACTCATTATGGTCACACTCTTGAGTAATCTGAATTTTATCATGGTTGAGAATTACACACTTATCTCTTGTTGAAACCATTCAAATTTTTGGGAGTTGTAAGTATCTTAATGGAATATATCAAGGCAACTTCTAAGATCCCAATTCTGAGTTTTCAACATTTGTTTTCATTTTATCCATTGTAATAATCTTCAAGGTGTGAATTCATTGCAGGTTGTAACCCATAAATCTATTGATCCCCACACTCTTCATCATTCCTTGAACTCAAAATCAGTCTATTCCTACATTGGAAGGATAAACATGTTTGGGTCATTCCGATACATCTTCTGTTTTGATCCCTCTTACTTGTGAGCTTATTGATTTTGTTTTCTGGATTATGTCTCATTCTTTGAATGGCGAAAAACATATCTAGTTGAGAGACAAGATATACACTCTTCTTTTTCATTTCACTTTCCTATTATTATTTGGCATGTGTAAGCTTGAGGAAGTGGTTTATGGTTTCTCTACTTGGAACACTCTTGAGAGATTGAGGCTATTAGTTTCATGCACTTTCCAATTATTTCAATCTTGTTATCAATAGAAATATGATCCTAACCACTTCATTCAAGTTTGATTTCTAATTGTATCTTCATTTGAGTGGGGGAAATCAATCCATCTAGGTCGTGATATGAGATTATTCACACATTTATGGAGTGTCTTAATTACTATAATATCATGATTATTTCCTCTTTCCTCTCACAAGGATGAAGATGATTATGTTTCACATCAATGCCATCAATAATCAGGGGAAACACATACCTTGAGATGTAATGTTGAAAATATTTGAATCATATTTTTATGATTGAAGTTTGATGATGGATTGACATATTTAGAAGATAAATGAAATTGGAGTCTAATGGTCCTTTTGTTTAATTTTATTGACTTTGATTTTAGGAACAAGACATTGTGTCGAGAGATCCAAATCTCACAACAATCATGACACTAAACTGTTTTTGTGAAAGGAATTTTTAGGGAAAACACACATTTCTCATATCTCAAGAAGAAGGATGTCATATTTGATTGAATGGACAGTTAATGAATACTTGATGACTGCATTGGCCTTTACACAAATTTTTATGACAACCAATTTAGTTTAAGTTTACTTTAGCTTAACATGATTTTCCTAGAATTAGTTTTAATTCCGATCTTCACTTTATTTTAGGTTAATTTCATTCCAATAAGTCAATCATTTAAGAGGAGGATTTTATCCCAAACTATCTAAGAGTTGAACGCACCATTCCCTTTTGTATGCAGGTTGGGAAAATAGCTTGTGCAACAAACAACTCTGAATTTTTCTCTTGGAATGAAGGCAAGATAGGGAAGTCGTAATCTAAACTTCAATGATCAGATTCCTTTGCAACATTTTTTGGATTGATAAATCAAGATTGTCACCAACTTACCAGTTGATCAAAAAATATCCTTTGTCTCATTTATATATTCTGATTTTAATTTTTGATTCAGTAGAGGTTTGAGGTCATTTTAATTATTCTTTTGATAGCATCCATAATTGTCAATTTTCCCTCTTTTCCTTATCATATTGCATTATCAGAATGAATCTTTGGTATTAATGTTTTCCTTTTATGGAAAAGAGAAAATGACACTTTGGTGAGAAATATGAAATGTGTTTTCTATTGAAAAATAATTATTTTCAAATCTGCAAAGGAATTGCTCATGTCATGAAATTTTAAGAGCTTATGGACTTGTGGAATGTTCCATGTAATTGGTTTTTTTAAATCTGTTTTGATTAAGCATTTACATTAACCCAAGTTTCTTGATTCTTGGAAACTTGTTTTGTTGGACTGAATGAAATAACTTGTATGTGATAGTTGGATTGGAGAATCGTGTTGCAAATATTTTACACCAGATCATCAATTCTTGTAATCTTATTTGTCCTTCATTTTAGATCTCAACTTTGGGAATTTTTCTGTTGGGATTGATATTGAATGGTTCACATGTCTTGATTGGTTATTTCCCTTGGATTGCTCCCTAACATTTCACTAAAAACACTTTTCTATTGTTGCCACCAGATTTATTAATTGTTGTTGGGTTCTATTCTTACTTTCCATTCAGTTTTTATCATTTTGATGACCG
>ML816416.1:24942-56870 GCA_009831015.1 Picea engelmannii | reverse complement strand
CAGGGGAATGCGCAGGAGAGTTGGGAGGGTTACGGGGTAAATCCTCAGATGTGCCATCTAAGAACCAAGGAGGTATTGGGAGTGCCTCGGGTTCTGGAGAAATGACATGAAGAGCCTCGAGTGATGAAGTAAGGTCGATTACCTCCGTTGCAGGTTGGTGATGCAGGGCCAATCGACGTTGCCTGTATGCGAGGATTATAGGACACTGGAATGTAAAATGTGCTAATGAATCGCAAAGAGAGCAAGGGCACCTCATGCATTCATTGACTGAAGTGGTGACATAGTGAATGTCAGTGGTAGGGGGAGAGGATGTAGTAGGGCGTGGGTTGTTCTGAAAGTCTTGACTTATGATAGCTAATGCCTGCCGGAAACGAGGCAATGTTGGACAATGATGGGTGTAATGGTCATACTCAGAACAAATGGCACACACGAATTTGGTCTTCAACCCTTTACTACTAGAAGGTTGAGTGCAAGCCGTAGGAATGGGGGGTGTGGGGGTTGGGTTGGGGGGAATCAAATTCCTTAATTCCGGTAATGATGGGCAGTTGTTGGTTTGGTGACCCTCTTTGTCACACAATGCACAAGGTGGTGAGATGCACGGAGGAAGTGGAGTTGTGGGCTCCTTCTTCTTTCTCCTGCCCCCAGCGGTAGCAAGGGGGGTAGGGAGTAAGGGGGTGGTGGGAGTGATGACAGGAATCGTCATGGGGAGTCCTTCGTGTGGGCGAGGGACCATCTCAGGTGGGTGTAAGTACCACACTGGAATTGCTAACACCATATTGGGTAGTGTGAGCGTTGCGGCTACCTAGAAAGCTTCTATACCGGGTGGAGGGTAAAAGAAGGGAATTTGAGTGAGGGGTCAGGGAACTGTCTCCCAAATGGGACTAGGCCCTTGAGGGGGTGTGGATTCGTGGACTGTGGGGGTCGACGAGTTCGCAGGAGGCTCCCGTGGGAATGAGGCTGAGACTATTGAGACGTCAGGAGTGACTGAATCCTCCTGAATAGGACGAGTATCCTCTGTGTGGGTTGCTTTAGAAGAGATGACGCATACTTGATTAGGGGGAAGAAGTGGTGGTGCTCCATGGTACGTCCCTAACAAGGATGGATCCTTGAAAATACCAGGACCCATATCGATGAGAGGATATACGTCGTGGTTGGTGTGGATGAGAGGAAGAATGTTATCGAGATTGGCAGATGGGTTTGGCTCATAATGTGAGACTTGGTCGATGGTCACAATCTTTCCGTTGTGGGGGAACATGATTGTTCGGAAGACGGAAGATGCCACAGCCTTCATAGCATACATGTAGCTACGTCCAAACAAGATATTGTAATCGAGTGTGAAGTCGATAACTTCGATATCAATGAGAATGGTTTTGCCTCCGAGTTCAACGGGGACATTTTGGAGGAGCCCTTCAGGAGATGATGGTCGTCCGTCATAAGCTCGTAATGTGATGGCAGAGGGTATGAGTTCCGGGGAACCAATTTTTTGCCATACTGTTTTGGACATGATGCATGTAGATGCCCCTTCATCGATGATACATCGATGGAAAATGATGTTCCGTATTTTTACTGGTACTTGAATAGCGACTGCAGCGGGAAGACGAGCTTCGCAACTATCAAGGTCAAAGGTGATAAGTCGAGTATCAACAGGGTCGACTGCCCCCAAGGCGGAAAGTAGTGATTTCTGTTGTGTTGGACAAGTCTGGAGGATTTCTAAGACTGACATGGAAGCCGGGGATTTTGCTAAGTCATCTACCAAGCTGTAGTTGTGTGCTGCCCTAGCCTGTGGATTGTGAACATTCCTGCGCAAGGGGATGCGAGGGATGCGTAATGGTGGTTCGGAAGAAGGGTGAGGGATCATCAATGGGGGTCCCGTCGGTGTAGGGTTTGTCTCTGAAGAGATGGGAGTAGACTCAGTTGGTGTTGGATACTGATGATTGCGTGTTTGCAAAATAATTTCTTCCTCACTAGTGAGAAGAATTGTTTGCTCTGCTGGATTATTGGGGTTGTGATATTGGCCCACCTGAGGTGGGGGATGCTGCGTGTCCTGCTGGGTGTTTATGACACCTTGATGTGGGATAGGATTTTGCAGTATGGCGAGAGGGGGGTGTTGCACATATTGTTGTTGTGCCTGCTGAGGGGCAGGTTGCGCTGGGGAGGGTGGAAGGCTCCCAAAGTCTTTCAACCTTTTGAAATCAACAATCTAGGGACAATGGTGAGTGTAATGACCATACACACCACAAAGAGCACAAGGGTGGATGGTTTTAATGGTATTCCATCCTTGGAATTTGTTGTTATTGCCCCCTTGGGGGTTTTGGTTCCCTTGATTCTGGTTGCCCCCAGTGAGTTGATGCTATGGAGGTTGACTCCCGCCTTGACTAGGATTGTTGTTATTCCTATTCTGTCCTTTCTTCCTGTTATTGTTTGATGGATGGGTTGGTTTGGCTGTATTTAATTGTTCAAAATTCTGGTATTGTTGAGTAGCAGAGGGTTGAACAAAGTTTACCCCCGCATGAGGATGTGGGGGAGCCATGGGTTGTGGAGGACTAGGAAAAGGGAAGTAGGGATTCTGTGGTGGTGTTGCTCCATAAAGTACGTAGGAAGGCGCAGTGCTTTCACTAGTACTATAAGCTGATGTGGAGGGAGTACCATTGGTGTTTGGAGGAGGTTGATGTATGGGGGGTGCCGGTGGTGGTCCACTGGTGGGTGGAGGTATAGCAACAGGATATGGATGTTGATAAGTGGGTGGGGGGTAGTAAGAAGTGCCCCCATATGTTGGTGGGTATTGAGGCGTTCCATACATCGGTGGTGGTTGGGGTTGTGGAATATGGTGTGTGGTGGCACCTATTAGTCCGTCTGCTGAGTGAGACATCCCAGGTTTGTCCTGGCCAAATGGCACAGGTTTTGGAAGATCAGGAAGTACTGTGTATAAGTATCCTGACTGTGCGTAATTGAGGTCATATTGTTGAGCCTTGTTGATGGCTTCCTCTTCGGATTGTGGGAAGGTGGAAGCGACATCCTTACCAAGGAGAGCGACAAGTGATCTAAGAAACCAGTCGAGGCATTGCTGCTTGGTGGTTTCTGCTTTACACAAACTACGTCGCCTACGCCACTCATGAATGTGGTCAACGATGTGGGTGGCTGAGGTCTGTTTGAAATTAGACAGTAGTTCTAGACCATTGTCATGGTGGATGGGTAGTTGGAAAAAGGTCAAGAAGGCTTTGGCTAATGACTCAAAGGTCGTATGAGACCCGGATTTTTCTTCGACATACCATTTGGCTGATGGTCCAGTAAGTGTGCGTTGAAATAATCGCAGTCTGACGAAATCATCCATAATTATATTGGAAGAGAACCATAGATGAAAGGTCATGACATGGTTGGCAGGGTCATCCCTCGCTTTTCCTTCAAATTTTGGGATGTCTGAAGGAAGTTTTGTTGGCATTGCAGGCCATGTGGCATCATGCAATATAGGATCATTGGTGAGCTTGGTGAGATCCGGTATGTTAAGAGAGGCCAAGTACGACATCTGTAGTGGGGTGGGAACATTAGTTCCAACCATATTGTGTTGCGAACCTGACCCTTGATGGGGTCTAGGTGGGTTGGTGCTCCCTCCTTGAGAGGAAGTGGGTCCTCTGCTTCCGTGCAAAGGAGAGCTAGTGGACGGATGTCTTTGGGAAGTGGACCCAAGTAAGGTAGAACCAAGCAAAGCTGATCCTAGGATGGTAGCACTCACATGAGTGTGTGAAGGAGGTACTGAAGAACGAGTATGACCAGATACTCCCCCTAAAATAGGAGGAAGGTTTAGCAAGCATCATGAATGACGGGGGTTCTATGGTTCCCCTATGATGTCAGAATAGTTGTGTGAATGTGTGCAACAAGTGGTGAGAGAAATGTAGAACCAAGAGCCTTTGATGAATGTTTACACAATATATATATCAAAGTCAAACTGTAATCAGATTTGCATCATACATAAATGAAAAAGAAGCATATATGTGGGTAAGGGGGTTTTGTCCGCGTGGGGGAATCAAAAGAAAGCAAATGCTCGTGTCCTAGAAGACGTAACGTCCTTCCTCTCAAATAGCACTGGACCTTCCAATATCTCTCAACAGTGGGGTCTGAAGCCACCGGAAGAGACACTAGTGAAGGATGAAACAATTGGTTATAATGAGGGGTAGAGGGTGCAATATCCCGAAAGAACTGGCGATACCTCCCAATAGCCACACAAAATCCAATCAAGGTGTGATTGCAACCCACAACCGCCACCTGGGTAGATGTCCTAAAATTGGTCACTAGGTACCTCAGTCCAAGCGCGACATTTAGATTTTCGGCCTAAGAAATGGGTCATGGGCTGGATCCCGTCCAAGAGGTGGGTGCCTCAAGGGGGGACGCACAGAACAACCGGACCTCAGCCTTCGACCCTTCACGGGTATCTCCCTGCCTTATGGTGATTGGAACGCTGGACTTGGAGGATTTGAAAGTTCCCTATTCATCAACTTCTATGTTTGAAATTGTGAGAACCAGATAACGGGGGTTTTTTTGGATGCCTACCCCCGAAATCCTACCTAGACTAAAATTTTCTTTTGGCACCTCCTGTGGAGGACAACTTAGTGAGTTGTTTAGAAATTTTTTAGATGAAATTGTTTTGTGAGGCTGGGGGTGAAAACCAACCTCGTTTGCTTAAAAGTGGGAGTGGATATTCCAACCAAGAAAAGATGGGTTGTTTTTCATAATCCCTTTGGAGGAAACCTACTTAGACCACCACGTTTCGAGGTGAGGCTATGTGAGTGAGAAATTGGCTTTTGTGTGTGAGTGAAAGTGTACCAAATTTTAGTTATTTAGATGTCACCTTGCAGCATGTGGACATCGCTTGGTCCTTTACAAGAGTTTGAATACCTAAATAGCTAGATGTCATTGGTACAACCTTACGGAATTTTTAAAAGCCCTAGGAAACTAGCATGTGGACATTGTGGTCTGTTACTATCCTTTAACTCCCTATGTGTGAGTTAATCTAGAAAAAGCATGAAACTATCCTATATTGAACATGTGGGCATGTGTGGGCCCGTTACAAACTTTTAAACTCTCCTAGTTTTTTGATCTAAGAAAGCAGAAATTCAAACACTACTCTAGCTTTGTGATATGTGGGCATGTATGGGCCCTTACAAAATTAAGATATGTTTGAAAAGTGAAACTAAGAGGGGTCTCAAAAAGAGCCTTTGTCCTCTCCTAAAAGTTTTGAAATTTTTGTTAAGGGAGATGAGATCGTTTTCGCAATCCTTTTCCGGTTCTCAAGATCGTTTGATGGCGTAAGAGAAGAGCATACTCAAGATTGTTACTTGCAATTTCTAGTCCCAAAATGTGATTTTAGATGTGATTATAATTTATGTTCAACTTAGATTTATGAACCAAAGCAAGCCATCCACGTGGAAAAAAGTAAATAAGGGAAAATGATTTTTATCCACCTAAGTGCCTATGTTTGTTTGATTATCCCCTTTATAAGTTGAGGGGTCTAAGTGGTGCAGTATTTAGAGCATGCATATCATCATTCTTAAGACAGAAAAATGACTTTTCCCCACATCCAAGAGATTACAATATGAAATTTTAGTGCAGATGCGCGGCCCCCAGTGTGGACAGAGGCGCATATGGCACCTGCGCACTGGAAGAAATGAAAAACAAAGCGCATGCGCGCGTTAGAGAAACTGCTGCACAGGCGCATGTGTGCACGATGCGCTCCTGTGGGGTGGAATAATTGCGCGCCTGTGGCAAAAAACCGAGAAGAAAAATCCGGATGGATTTCTCCCAATCTTCTGGTGAATTGACTGGTTAGCAGGTCGGCAGAGGCCGGTTTGTGAACCTGCAAGTTAATGAAATCAAAAGGAAATCAAAATAAGCCCAAATGAGGGAGGAATTGATACCTTCTCCCCAATATGGTCGCCAATCTGTTTGCACTCTATTGGTCACCTTGTGAGCAAATTGAGAGTGCTTACATGCCCAGTTGGGCTCTGTTAGGCATGACAGCTGTAAAAGGAAAGGTTAGAAAGAGAAACAACAAAACTATAAACAAAAACAAACTAAAACAAATAAAAACTATGAGCATATGAAACAAATGAAAAATAAATATAAATGGACCGATATCACCAATGTATAAGCTGATCTTATTGATGAAATCCAAAGACACAAAGAAGAAAGGGGACTTGGGTCCCTTCTTTCCCCAATGGAAGGCTCTTGAGGCCCTCACTTGATTGCTCTCCTTACAATGAAAAGATGAAACTGTGGGTGAAAGAAATCCAAGCTTATCCGCTCAAGTGAGAGGTGGAAAGCCCTTTGAAATGGTGTTGATTATGTTTATTGCCAAAGAATGAGTCCTTAGCAATCTTAGCAGCATAACAATACATAGAATTCCTTGAGAAAGTGATGGTTATTCATGGCTTTTTATATGCTAGCATTGGGTTATTATGTGACCTCTTTTGAATGTGAAAAGGGGCTCTTTAGGGCACAATTAGGTCTTTGACCAGCCCACCATGCAGATTGAGCTCGAATTTGGTGTCAAATCGACTTGGGAGCTGATCCATTAGTGGTTGGGAGGCCGACCAATTTCAATAAATGCGTCGTTTAGCAGGTGCGCAGGTTTTTTTCCCAACAGCGGCACGTCGTGCACATATGCACGCATTATACGTTGTTGTTACGCGCATATGCACGCGCACCCAGGTTCGGTAAAGCGCCCTTCAATTTTTTGGTCATTTTATATAGTTTTTTACCCTTTTGCCATGCTGTGGAACTAATCATGTGCCATGAATGACTTCAGTCCTATTTTGACGATGCAGAGTTCTTGTCGCCATGTGCTGACGAAATTTCAGTGATAACACTTCAACTGTCAGAAGTACGGTCACTACAAGAATTAGTTTCCCGAGCTAAAGAAAAGGAAGGAGAAACATGAAGCATCAATTGTCGAAGAAAAGGAACCTACAAAGAAGACTAAGCAGGATGGAAGAGACTTATTCTACTAAAAGGTAACAACACTCTTCTTATTTATTGTACATATCTTGCTTGCATCGTTTATGTACATATCTTGTATATCTATCTCTTGGAAGATAATGTGTTCCAAGAAGAACTATACCTATGAAAGAACAAACAAGATGAAAAGAAGTTATCATTAGAAGCTATTACAAGATAAGTTGAATCAGAATCAATCCTGAAGAGACTTAGAAGTCAGACATCAAGAGAAATTGAAGAAAGACTTATTACGACAACTAAGACAGAAGCGTGGACTCTGTTAGACAGAGAGAGCCAATTATATATTGTAGAAGACAATAAGGATGCAGATGGAAGTATGGACTCTATCAGATGGAGAGAGCCGATTATATGAACTCTTACATGAAGCAAGGATTAGGAGGGAGCTATTGATCCATTGAAAATGATGAAATGTATATATCCATGGTAGCAGCCATGAAAGACATTACGTGTTCAACTCAATCTCAGAAGAATACCTCTTCGAAGGAAAGCCTTAAAGTATTCATGGTTGTCCATCCAGATCCATGAACCTCTAGAACATGGAATCTCCATGAACCCAAGAGATAATGAAAAACATGAATAAGAACATGAAGATTCCAAGAAAGAAAGAAAGGCCAGAACAACCAGTAAGTACGTCAATAATCACAAGATTACCAAGCCTGATATGAAAGCAATCAAGCAGAAGAACTGAAAGTCGTGATGAAAAACAATGTATGAAAGACTTATGAATGAAAGCATTGTGAGATCCATAACCATAGGGGCTCTCTCATGGAGGAAGAAGACTATGATGATTACTTATTTCAGTACACTAGATATATCACTACATGAGTCATTTTATCATCCGCAACATCCATGAGTTGGAGTTCTATATCAGATAAATGCAAAGAATGTTCTCCAGAGAAATTGAATAAAGAGCAATCTCAAGACTTTGAGGCATACCAGAAAGAGACTCTTGTATGCAGATAAGAAGAAGACAACTTGGTGGAGAACCTCTAGTGCACAATAGAAGCATGGTGAATATTTCCTATAACATCAAGATGACTACTCAGAAGATCAGATCTCATGATGACAGAAGAAGTGCCACATGGATATGTTCCAGTTCTCCAACTATGATATACTCTATTGTTCAAATCTACATGAATCCTTCACAGTATTCCAGACCAAAGCACATTTGAAATCAATCATTAAATTATTCATGATGAAGTCCAGAAAGGAGAGGTAAATCTCAAGTATATTCCCACTGATGAGCAGACAACAGGTATCCTGACAAAACCTCTATCCAGAATCAAGTTTGTATATTTCCGAGAGAAGACGGGGATTGGGAAAATTCTCCAAGCTAAGAGAAGGTACGGAAAAATATTTTTTGGAAAACATTTATTTTTTTGATTTAAGTAACTCTCCAGTTAGGAGGGAGCATTTATCTTTGTAATTGAAAAATAGTCCAGATTGGACAAATGTTTTCCTTTTCGGAAAGTGACTGAGATTTCTGACGGACAGTGACTTCCCATTGTAGTTAACATGGGAGGCAGACTGATTATTGATGTATCATAGACAATGACTTCCCATTGTGGTTAGCATGGGGAGTGGTCTAGGAAAGTCATTCTTCTTGGCAGTCACTTTGAGTAGTGGTCAAGCAGAATGGTCCGCCTCACTGGGCAGTCATTCTTTCGAAGTTCACAGTTGTGAGAAGTTTTGAAGAATGGTTTGTTTTGGAGGTTGATGCAGGACAAACATTCCTCGAGGGTTATACATTCTCTCTAGGTTACACTTTTTTTAGTGTCAGAGGAATGGTCCAGGGTGGGGAATGGTCTAGACAATTATTCCTTGAGGGTAGACTCATTCTCTCCAGGTTACACTTTGTTTAGTGTCGGAGGAATGGCACAGGTTGGGGAATAGTCCAGGCTCAACAATCAGGGGCAGTGATTCCTTAGGGTAGACTCATTCTCGCCAGGTTACACTTTGCTTAGTGTCGGAGGAATGGCCCAGGGTAAGGAATGGTGCAAACATTTCTTAGGGTTTATACATTCTATCCAGTGTGCACTTTAATTAGTGTAGGAAGAATGGCCCAGGGTGAGAAATGGTCCAGGCCTAGAAATCAGAATTAATCCCTCTTCCTTGATTGAGAATAATGGGGCAGATAGCCCATTATTGATATTCTATACTGAGGGCAGACATTCTTTCAGATCTCACAGACGTGAGTGAAAGACTGGCCTAGATGATTTAGTTTTTATCATAACATTGTTCTATGCAGGTTGCTATTAGATGTAAACTACTATGGTGGATATGTTCCACTACTTGTGAGGAAGATATTCTTTCAGAACTCACAGATGTGAGTGAAAGATTGGCCCGAAGACTTCTTATCTCCAGACAGTAGAGATATACTACTATGGTGGATGTGCTCCACTATTCATGAGGCAGATATTCTTTCATAGCTCACAGATGTGAGTGAAAGATTGGCCCAAATAATTCAGTATATATCATAACATTGTTTCTATACAGATGTTTGTTATGAAGACTTTATGACAGTAGATGAGGACTACTGTGGTGAATATGTTTCACTGTTCGCAACCATGCATTGCCGATCAAGTACTTGTGTGTTACTTGATGTGGTAGTGAACCACTGGATTGTAGTTATGTACTACTATGAATAGACACAGTTGTGTTCTATCCTTGTTCTAATTTCCTTGAAGACTATCAACAGTTTATTGGAGATAATGATCATTCAGATGAACAAAGATTTTCCAGACGAAAAACAATTTAGACCCTTTACTCCTCTTATCACTCTATGGTGAGAGTGACTTATCCAACATCATATCTAATTACTCAGATGAAGTATGGTTTCGATAATTGATGTAGCTAATGGTGATGGTGATGCTCATGATCTAGTCATGAAATATTCTAGATGACTATATTGATGCTACCGGGTAAATGGTAGGATTTTGTGCTCAAGTCCATTACCTATAAATACCTCTCTAGCTAGGAGGGAGTGTTAATATTATGGTAGCTATGGGAGGTATTTACCTCCACTTGTGAACCTGATGAGAATAGAAGACTCTGGGAAGCAAGAGAAACCCTAATGATTTGGATAATAACCCTAGAAGCCTTGTCGGCTCAAGAAGATAATGTATATTAGGCTATTAGCCTCCAAGAGAAGAAGTCGGCTAGAAATAATAATAATATACTAAACAGACACTTACCCAGAAGGAGAATTCGGCCCCCAAAAAACTGGAAGAACTACTATAAATACAGGGTGCCAGTTCTCATTTGTAGCATCTCAGAATTGTAGTTTTCTTAGTTGGTGTGCACTGTAGTTGCAGTCTTGTGCGCAGGTTTGGAGGAGGGTTGCAGGTGCAGCTGCAGCAACAACTAGTTTCAGTATTGGGTTGAATATCTCTTGGCTAGGGTTTGGACTATCTGATCAACCTTTTGTGATGCGCCATCCTTGGGGAAAGGTGCACTACTCTTTGTTTGACTATCTAGCCTAGGGTTTGCTTCCAGAGGAATTCTCCATCAAGGTTAAGGTGCTTAGAGGGAGGCTTCGAACTATGGTTGGGTGATGAGGGTATCGTCAATGGTAAAACAAGCAAACCATATTCTATATTCTAACATGAGGAAGTTGAGGTTTGGTCTTGACTGATGATTGCTTTGATGGAAGTTTTTTATCTTTTTTGATCTTATGGTTTCAAATGTCTTCATGATTCTTAGTTTACCTATGATGTTTCATTGAAATTCATATGAGTGGTTGACACATTGTTTTCATACCTTATATATTTTTTCAAGTGTTTAATGATTTTATATTGATGTAAGGTTTGATGATCTAGTACATGTCTTGAATGAGTTTGATGTAGGTCGTTAATCATTTCCCTGGATGAATTATTCGAATCTTGCTAGCATATGCGTGTTTAACATATTCATCTTTATACTCTCATATATTGGAAAAATCTTAACTTGATTCATAGGTCACTAATCCTTTCTATGTGATGGATATTAGAAACATGCAGCTATCATGTTATTTATTTAATCCAGATCATAGGTGAGTTCCTTTGATAAACCTCTCCTCTTCACGTTCTTCAAAATATAGACTTATTCATGAGTTTTCTTAAAGGAAAGTAAATATAATGTTGGCAGATGTCCTCTTAATCGCATAACTAATTATGTCTCCTTCTATGGTTGTAGGAACATGTTAGCATGATATCCTTTCTTCACAATTTCTCCATCCTTGAGATGTATGTGGAGGAATCCTTTGATATTATTCCCCTTTTATCATTCTATTTATTTATTTATATTTCCCTCTATTTTCTTCTATTATTTACTCTAAATAAATCCCATATTTGGATTATTCTAGTCCATAGCTTTCCAACGATTGTAACCTTACTTAAATCTGAGTTATGGATCAAATGTTATGGCCTACCAAAGTTTCCTAAGCCAAATCTCACCATTGCCACCTCACTGCCACATAGATGTTCACATGGAATTTTACACCTAGCTCATCGGGCCCACATTCAATATTGGAACCCTTTTCATCGTCAGAATTCATCCATTCCAAAGTGATACAGATCATACCGATCCATTTTTCCCGGTGTCAATCATCTTTTCGAACTGATTAACGTTCCCAACGTCAATCTGATCCTCCAAATAGATAAACTTTCTCGATGTCGATCCGATCCTTTGACCTCATCAAATATCCCAACGTTGATCATATTCACTGACCTGATCAACTCTCCCGATGCTGATCTAATCCTCCGACCCGATAAAATCTCCCGATGACGATCATCTTCATCGACCCGATCAACTCTCTTGACACCGATCCGATCCTTCGACCCGATCAACTCTCTCGACACCAATATGATCCTCTGACCTGATCAATTTTTCTGGCCCAACCAATTTCTCGACCCGACCAACTCTCCTGAAATACTATTCATGCAATATTTGTTAAACGACCATATCTTGCACTACATGTGTTGTAATTGAGCCCATGATACCTCATTGGAAAGGTATCGAGTAAAGGAATGCAATGGAAGAGGTTTTAAGGTTATAAATGTGACAAAAAATATCAGAAATGGTAGAGAACAACAAACCACGAATTTTGGGGAAAAACAGATTGTGCAAATTTCAAACAATCAGATATAGAGATACGAGTAACAAAATTAGGCCCAGGAGGGCTCGATGGAAAGATGGGGGAGAGAAGAATAGGATGCGATAATAATTGTTGGATGATGCTGAGCATAAAAGGTCTGAAAATGAAAAACACAAAAGGAACTTGAATTCATATGAAGAACACACTATGCAGACTTCAAACAATTATATCTCAAGCTATGAGCCATGAAATCAAGCTAGAAATAGATCAATGGAATGCTGAGATAGAGGAAAATAATCTAGAATGATTTTTTTCAGTAGAACAAAGCCAAAAATGCCCAAAACGACCCAATAAATTCAGAAAACAACCCAATAGGCTGAATGAATAATAAATTTAGATAGATATCATTTGTAAATTGTCATAAGGTGAATGTAACCACCCAAGAGTCTCTTCATCTCCCATTTGTAACTCTCACATATATATTTTTGAAATGCAAAACAAATTTGAAATGTAAAAAAGACAAAATTAGGGGAAAATGAAACGAATGGTCATGAGATCCGAAGAGTCTCTCTCTTCTTTTATAAAAGAGAGCTAGTTGAATGGGAGAGGAATTTTTCCCTTTGTAAAAAATATGTTACTATTAATTCCGAGTAATAAAGAGCACGAGGCATTTTAGAAATTTTTGATTCTGATGGGTTTATATGAGACTATTCTTTATGCATTTATCTTCTTCTTGAGTAGATCAGATTTTGTTGTATGAAGTTTTGGGGGGAATTCTGTTGTCTTTCCCCTTTTTCTTCTTTTAATTCTGAGCGACAACAAAGCCCATATATTTGCAGGAAATGCTACACCAAACGAGAGTAGGTATGATTGGGACCTACCATCGAGGGTTCTCCCCCATTTTCTTGAAAGTCCATTCAGACCCGTCAACAGGGAGTTCCAAAACTAAAATTGACTCAACTCCGATTAACAATTAGGGTGATTTTGATTCTATAGCCATAGAAAATTGGTGCAAATCACATCAACAACCCCATAACGAAATATAATGCACACAATTCCTAAATGCTTTGGAAATTTTCACATATCAAATTAATAAGGGAAGTAATCAATATGATATGGAGCTTGGAGATCTAAATCCAAACCTTGCAACCACAATGGTTTTATGGGATAAATCCATTTTCAGGAGTGTTAATTTCTATGGGGAAGTAGAAGAAAATTAAATGGAAGAAGTACATGTTGGGAAAGGGCATGGTGATTATCCAATATGAAACATGAATAAGTAGTAGGTTGATCATGAAACTCAATGCAAATCTTATGGGGATAAAAGTTAACCATCTAAGACTTCATCCTCATATGAGACTGGATACAACATTATTGAAGATATCAAAAGGATCTAGCTAAATTTCTCTACAAAATATTTTAAATCTAAGTGAGCAACGATATTTATTGTTGAAATATTTGAAAGGTCCACCTAAAGCCAAAAAGTCATCACTGTTAAATGCAACTTTCAAAAAGTAATCTAAATCCAAAATGTCTCCCTTTTGACTAAACCTCACCATGTTCAACCATAATCTTCAAAATGTTTAGTGGATTTGACTAAATCAACTTATGTAATTCCATACTTAGTGTGCTAGTTGAATGCCAAACCATTTAAATCCATTTTGTAGATTATTCAAGTGAAGTTAGTAGGGGAATTGAAGGATTGTTGATCTATTTTCCCTATTGAGAGAAAAACACCAAATTTGAGAGGATTCCTTTTGGGGAGTAGAGAGTACTCTCCTTTTTTTTTTCTTTTTTTTTTTATATAGAGGCGATATTCCTCTCTCTCTCTTGGAAACATATTTCTACCTTTTAGGCTAAGTTTCTTTTTAAAGAGAATATTTCCTTAATGTTTAACACCAAATAGAAAATAATATAAATATACTCCCACACAAGCTTTATAATCACCATTTGTTCTTGTAGCTTTAAGATGTAAAAATGAATTCCCGTGAAAGGATTAGGTAGGTTCTTTTTAATTCCTTTTAGATTTGTTTTGTATTTATATAAACAAATAAAAAGGGAAAATACCAAATATGACAAAATGCGACTTAAAAATATTACTCACCCTTTACATGTTCAAATGAGATATCGTACAAGATTGTTTGAAGAATATATAAACAAAAAGATGATTTAATCTATCAAGAATCTTTGCAGGACTATAGTGACTAATATTAAACAAGTTTTCCAAAAGATGCACATGCTCAAAGCTTAGCTTCATTACAAAAGACGATTTATAAAAACTATGTGCTCTTTAAATAATTTTTGGGTGAAGTTTTATTAAATATATATAAATCCCAAGTTTTAAAATAACTTGGAAAAGTTTGAGAAATTGCATGCATTAAGAAATTAGAAAGACACCCTAACTTTACTAGGTTAGAAATAAAACAACTTTTTCCCTATACAATCTAGAACAACTACCTTTCTAGAATTTGATGCAACATTACAATCTGGGACAACTACTTTTCAAGGATTTGATGCAACATTACTTGAAATAAGAGGGGGAGACAATTAATGCCAAAATTTTAAAACAAAAATGTTTGCAAAAATTAAGTGAATAAATAAATAAAAAGAATGTAGGAAAAGGGAAAGCTTGGAGTCTACATTTACCAGAATTGAGGTAAATGATTTATAGGTTTTGTATCCCATGCTTCAAATCTTCATATGACCATCTCCCTTTTCTATATGATAATTCCAATTCCAAAATATTCAATGGAGAATTTGTAACCCATACACTAGGTGCAACAAAAATGCATTAACATTTGGTTCCAACTTTGGGACAATGATCTCTCATGGGTTTCTAAGATCCACATAATCATACCAAGTGCCTTCATTTCATTGGACATGGAGTCTCTCTTCAACATAACAAAATTTGGTCCCAAAGCACCAATTATTGTATTAATTTTTTTTTAACACTAACTAAACAAGTTGAAACAAAAACACTCCTACCTACCCTATGCTAACTGTACATGACAAGGTACTTCGATCGAATGTAGACTTCCAATTGAGCCATTCACACATTAGGTTCAAAATGTGACTCATTTTCATATTCATGTGATCTAGTCACCAAATCAAAATTGAATACCAAACCCACGATGTTGGAAATACAAGAGGAATTATGCAAAGGATATGTATCATACCTGGATGCCATGACAATGGTTCAATAATGACACTATGGAACCATTCTTTGATAGGATTCAAGTGGAATTGTTCATGGAAACCTCCAAAGAAGTATTGTAGAATGTAGTTGACAACAAATTCAATTTTGTATGCGCTCTTATTCGTTTCTACCATAAAAGGATGAAAATCAACTTGTTATAGATCCTACTTGAAAAATTCTTGGATCAAAACTTTATTCTCACCACACTAAAGTTCATTCTACAATAAGTTTTTTTGAAAGGATACATCATTGTTTCCTTGATCATCCTGACAATTTCAACAATAGAAGTGTTCGTCAATTCCAAGTTCACTATCCTCTTCATGCCCCTCTAGAATACATAAAATTTATACAAATTTTGAATTCTTGCTATGCATTTGCGCCAAACCAGCTAGAAACCCTCGGGCTCCATGCTTTAAATATTCTTATTCATCAATTGTTATCCATACCTTTTTAATCCCCATATCACATTTGTCTCTTTGCCTAGAAATATTATTGAGAGAAATTAATTACTCATGCCCCAAGTCTTGATTATCTTCTTTCTCATGAATTTTATATTCATACTGATCAAAAAAATATTATAGAGGGAACAATTCCACCTATGAACCAAGCACACGCTCTTGTAATATGTATTTATGGATTATTTCTAACTTGTTCACAATTTTAGAGTATGTATTTCCATGTTCAAAAGTTTCAACATTTAGCAACATTTCCATCTCATCCTCAAACTTGTCATTAATATAACTATCTTCCCATATAGAACATGAAAGATTGTATATTTCTTGCATTGGGGCCTTATAATGTTCACACTTGTGCACATAAATACAATCTGATATAGGGATTTTTTTCCTCCTTTCCTTAGCTTCATCTTTAAGTTATTATTCCTCGTGGTCTTGGACCTAGTTAAGAGAGGGTGGGAATGCAACATTATCCAAATTATAAGAAATTTCTCTTTGCAATCCCACTCTCTCTTAACTAGGTCCAATATCCAAATTACAAGGGATTTCTATATGCACTTCTTCTTATTGATTTAGATAAACAACTTATGAATCAAATATGGGATCATTTCAAAATCTGATTGCATCCATGATCTTTATGGGAATTGGAGGATTCATGTTTAGGTTCTTAAGATTTTTCACATCACTCTTCTGAGGAAAAAGACATCACAATTCTCTAAGAACTTAAATTTGTATGTCTCCTCATTTGAAAAAATGGGTTTTCACTTAATGGATAACATGAGCAAGGGCATAAATGTTAATCTTTGGAGTCGAAAATGGAAAACATTTTTGACCCAAGGTCGTTGACTCTTCTATAATTTTAAATGTGTGCCTTTGAGTCTTTCCCAAAATAATTCCTGAATAAGCATTTATTTTAAGAATGTCTTCCTCTATGGAAGATGCATGCTTCATTAGTTCCTTCAACCTACATTCTTTCTCTTCTTTTAGCATATTTATTATACTTGCAGGGAAGAGAGTCTCATGGAAGTTGAATATGATGTGATAATTAAACAAGATTATTGCAGAATTTTATGGAGGGTCCCAAAAAATATAAAAGTTAATAATTTAATTGTCTCTTTCTTTATGCAAATGATAACAAGTTTCATGAAGAAGGCATATGGCTTCACCTTTGGGTACTAATTCTTGTTATCACACAACTTGTAGGTTGGTAAAATCCCAACCCAACCAGCAAAATGGTTACAACTAAGGGACACTATACCCAATGTCACCTCTATATAGGTCTCGCACTTCGATGGTGACTAGGTCACTCTAGGGAGGCGATCTCGGTGACCCTAGGGGTATTGAGACGGATGGAAGGGAAGGAAGAGAATTACCCCCATAAAGGTGAATTATGGAAAGGAAAAGTGTATTTTATGACTCGTCTCTAGATGGTTTTAAAATTTCCAAGTCTTTGGATGCCTGCAAAGGGTGTTTGTACCTACCCAAGACACAAGAAAGTCACACTTTCATATAGTAATGTTAAGTGTAAAATCGATTTAATCGTGTTGTCCCTAATTGAAGCAATAATCAATGATATATATCAGCACATAAAATATAATAAGGGCTACAAAATAAGTTCCTAAAGTCCAATTAAATAAGAACGAGACAATGATAGAGCAAGACTTCAACACAAAAGCAAGGTTGTCATAAAAAGTTATCTGCAATGATATTTATCAGCCTTATGTCTGTAAAAAAATTATTATTACATCAAGAGATTCAACCACTGAAACTTGCTCAAAATTTTCCAAAAGATGCGCTATACTTAGTAGATTATGTGGGCAAATCTTAGGCAATTTTCAACAGTTAAATTATGAGTTATTGAAGAATGTGGCTAGAATTTTCTATAGCCCTAATGTCTGTAGGTTAAATTTGTAACAGAAGAAAGAAATACTTGGAGAAATTAAACTCCCTAGTGGCTCAAGAAAGAATTTATAGCATAGATTTGATCCCACTAGGAACAACTTCAAAATCATGAAATTTCACGTTTCCCAAAGCAACAATTTTATATCTCCAATGCAACAATTGATGACTAGTGCCTTTAATTATTGGGTTAATGGAGTCAAGAAAATAAATATCTATAGGTACTACCTCCTTAAGGGTGTAAATTCTCTTACTCCCCAAGGCAAGTATCTCTAGCTAGGGTTTATACTAAGAGGGTGTATGCACTTATACTTCTCTTAGTAAACCCTTATCAAATCAACAATACTTAAGAATAAAATGATGGAGGATAATGTGGGGGTGTATGCTTTTATACTTCCCACATATCGCTTGCAAAATAACCTTGACGTGAATAACAAATGATAGCACAAAGTAAAAGCCTTACCAATTCAAGGAAAAATTCTAAGAAAAATCGCCACAATAGCAAAAGAAGAGCCTTCCAAGGCTAGTGCATGACTTCCACCAACCGATAACCAAGAACGTAGCCATACACAAGAGAACAAGAGAGAAAATAGCCAAAGATATCAAAAATTTCAGTCCAAGGCCTCTCCAAATGGGAGAGTTATGTGTTAAAATGAGATCTTATGATCTCTATTTATACAAAATGTCTCCAAAATAGTTTGTCCACATAATTTCAGGGTACACCACAAGACTAGGGGTCAACAACCCTAATCTTTCCCCTTTACACAAATAATATTAAACAATTCAATTAAAATTTACTTTTAGACAAAAAGAAACCCTAACTTAAGGTGACATCACCCCTTTAGGGGATGTTTTGACATTAGGAGCAAGTTGTTGGTGTTGGAGAAGTGTTGCCAGGCTTCCCAAGTCCACATTTCAATAATCCAACTCATTTCTTCATGGTCAAGGCCTCATTCTCCTCAAAAATTCCTTGTGTCAATGAATAACAACCTCACCACCAAACCCTAGCCCTCCTAGATGATGTCATGCCTCCAAAGGGGATGTTTTGCCTCTCCTAGGAAAAATGTTTGGCATGTCAGGGCTAGATTATGCCATCCACAATGTCTTCTAGGCCTCTGAATGTTCATCTCTCTCATCCATCATGAAGGCCCTTGACATCCAACATTTGGGATTCAAGCCCCACGGAAGCCCAAGCTAGGCTTGTTCCTCCAAAAATATCCACCAAATAGGTCTTGCAAAGTCAAATAAGCACGCCCTCCAAGGATCTCAAGTGAAATCAAGATAAGAAAATCAAGTAAATAAATGAGCCACCTAAGCATGTTCATAAAAGATTACCTTGTCAAACAATTAAGTGCTTAAATACATTATACGACTTGGCAAGCTTGGATATGGGAGGGTTGACAAGGTGTCCTATTGGGTAGGTCTTTCCTAGGTTAAGGAGTGTTTCACAATTGATCCCTCTCTAAGCCATGTAAAGTGGATGAAGTGGTTAAGTATGAATACTCAATGGGAATGGGGTTCATGACATACAAGGGGTTGTAGTGTCTCCTTCATGGGTTCCTTTATAGAGGGTGTGTGGCACCTTTGTTTGCAATACAATTTTTTCCAAGCCCATCATTTTTCCATTCTTTGTTTCTTTCATAATTTAAGGACAAGTTGAAGGCCACTATTGTAATATACCAGATATAAAAAGTATGCAGAACAAAAATAAAATTCTAGAAATGGCAGAATAACAGTAATATAACCAGCATAATATCCACAATAACACATAAATGATATAAGAACAACAACAGAAATAACACTTTGATTCAGAAAGCAATGTTCACAGGCCTCTTCGAGGGGGAAACCTCCAGTCGAGTAGCGCTCTGTTACAATAATATCCAAGATAAGGTTTTCATACCCTCGACCCTTATTTATACTAAATATGTCTATCAAGAAAAGCATCTAAAGGAATATCCTTCTAGAAGAGGAAGCTTCTATTAGGTCTTCTTACATCCGCCTTATTCTATTTTACTGAAAGGCCTTATTAATATTGACCTTTATTACATCCGAATATATTGATCTACCTATGTGTGGGTTAGGACCCTAACATGTTCGCCCCCTTAAAAATAGCCTTGTCCTCAAGGCTTGAGATGTGGAAACTGCTGCAGAATGGTAGCTTCTTCCCAAGTGGCATCTACTGGAGTTGTATCTTTCCATTGGACTAGCACTTCCTTGATGGTTCGTTGACACATGCAACGCTCATGCTGGTCCAAAACTGCTTCTGGTTATAGCCAAATGGATACTTCTTCAGCTAACTTGGGAAGGTTGGTTTGAATTTGGCACCTAGTTCCAATCACCTTCTTTAAGCATGAAACATGAAAAATAGGATGTAGCTTTGACTGACTAGGCAGAGCTAATTGATAGGAGACTTGTCCCACACACTTGAGCACTGTATAAGGACCATAAAATTTGGGCACTAGCTTCTGACACTGCTCGGCCTTGAGGGAAGTTTGCTTGTATGGTTGCAGTCACATAAACACCTGATCCCCTTGTGCAAATTGGCGTTTAGAGTGGCCTTGATCTGCTTGTTGCTTCATGTGATTCTGTGCCATGACCAAGTTCTCTTTAAGGGTACGAAGAATATCCTCTCAAACTGTAAGTATTTGGTCAAACACCTAGACATTCGAGGTACCTGGTAAGTATGAGATAATTGAAGGTGGCTTTATTCCATATACCGCTTCAAAAGGAGTCACGCATGTAGTTGTATGGTAGGAAGTGTTGTACCACCATTCAGCTAGGGGTAACCATTGAGCCCACTGATTTTTATTTTCATAGGAAAAACACCTTAGATATGTTTCCAAACACTTGTTGAAAACTTTCGTTTGACCATTAGTCTGGGGATGATAAGTTGTGCTTAGATGAAATTAGGTGTCCTACAGCTTAAATAGTTCTTGCCAAAAATTGCTTGTGAAAGTTGGGTCACGATCAGAAACAATAGAGTGCAGCATGCCATGAAGCTTGAAGACCTGGTGCATGAAAATTTGAGCCACCGTGGATGCAGTAAATGGGTGTTGAAGAGCGCATAAATGAGAATACTTGGAAAGGCGATCCACAACCACCATTATGACTAATTTATTTCCCAATTTGGGTAAGTCGGTAATAAATTCCATAGAGATATCCTTCCAAATAGCAGGTGGAATCGGAAGAGGTTGTGGTGTGCCTAGAGATTTGACTGTTTCTCCCTATTTGCATTGACACGCCTCACATTCAGCAACAAAATTATGGATGTCCTGTTTCATACCATCCTAGAAGAAAGAACGTTTGACCCTGTCATAGGTTTTGGTGAACCCGGAGTGCCCCGTTGTGGGTGTAGCATGAATCTCAGAAAGTACTGTGGATTTAAGCTTTGATTGTTTACTTAAATAAAAACGGCCTTTGTATCGAATCTCATCCTGGAGCCAAGAGTACCCTGGGAGAGCTAGAGCATTAGTTTGCAATTGCTGGATCAGATGCGAACTTTTGGGATCTTGTAGCCATTCCTGGCGCACAACTTGGAGCCAATCTGGTACAATGAAGGAAAGAGAAAAAAAGGATCCTTCTTCTTCATATTTTCGGGACAGTGCATCTGCCACCACATTGTCTTTTCCCTTCTTGTAAATGATCTCATAATCATATCCAAAGAGCTTAGTCACCCATTTTTGTTTCCCCGGGGAGGAAATGCATTGTTCCAGAAAGTACTTGAGTCTTTGATGGTCTATCTTAATTTGGAAATGTTGCCCCAAGAGATAAGGGAACCACAGGTCAACGACATGCAGAACAGACAACATTTCCTTTTCATAGATGGGTTTTCCCAGATTCCGTTCAGATAGTTGCCTGCTAGTGAAGGCCAAAGGTCAACCCTCTTGCATAAGGACAACACCAATTCCTTTCCCTAAGGCATCACATTCCAACACAAAGGTATTTGTGAAATCAGGAAGGGCCAGAACCAGAGTGGTGCACATGGTCGTCTTCAAGGTTTGAAAATCTTGAGCAGCGGCTGGAGTCCAAGTGAAAGAGTTCTTTTTTAGGAGAGTTGTGAGAGGTGCTGCAATCTTTCCATAATTCTTAACAAACTTGTGATAATACCCTATTAAGCCCAGAAATCCACGCAAGATTTTGAGAGTCTTTGGGTGCGACCAATCTTGCATAGCTTCAATCTTTTTCGGATCCACCCTGACGCCATCCTTGCCAACCAAATGACCCAAGTATTATACTTCTAAGGCACCAAAAGCACATTTAGACTATTTCAGGAAAAGTTTGTGCTAAGAGAGTAGATGGAGAACTCAATCCACATGAGTAATATGGTATGTCTAGGTTTTTCTATAGATTAGGATATGATCAAAGAAAACTAATACAAAATGATGGAGAAAAGGATGGAAGACATGATTCATGAGGCTTTGGAAGGTGGAGGGGGCATTACACAAGCCAGAGGGCATGACCAAAAACTCATAGTGGCCCTCATGAGTTCGAAAGGCCATATTGGGAATGTCTTCCTCCTTCATATGTATCTGGTGATAGCCCGAGCGAAGATCAAGTATAGTAAAGAATTGGGCGCCACTCAATTCATCTAGGAGGTCATCAATGACAGGAATGGGAAATTTGTCTTTAATGGTCAGTTTGTTGAGGGCAAGGAAGTCAGGAAACATTCTCCAAGAACCTTCTTTCTTCATGACCATGACTACAGGAGAAGAGTAAGGGCTCGTACTAGGGTGGATAACGCCTACAGTAAGGAGTTCCTGGACCATTTTCTTAATTTAATTTTTTTGTGAAAAGGGGTGGCGATACGGATGGATATTGGGAGGAAGGATTTCGGGTACAAAGGGAGTGGAATGATCATGAACACTACAGGAAGGATCGAATCCTTGGGGAGGGGAAAATACCATTTGGTGTTTAGAAAGGAGGGCTTGGAGGTCTTCCGGCACCGGGGGTGTCTTTATTGCTTGTATGGCATGGAGTTGGGCAATTACACCAAAATGACCTTTTTTGAGTAGCTTTTTCATGCGATGGGAACTAATGATGTCAGGTGAACCAGTCGTGATGCCTTGGAATTTATATTGGTGGCCTTCCTGGTCGAATTGCATGGTTAATGCCTTAAAATCCATGAGAATGGGACCCAAATTCCTTAGCCAGTCTTCACCCAACACAATGTCACAGCCGCCCATGTCGATAGAAAACATATGGGATTTTAGGTGGTAGTCACCGATTTGGAGACGCACATTTTCACAGTGTCCTCCACATTTCATGGAACCACCATTGGCAATCATGATTTGGAAATTGTTGACGGCATGGATGTAGCAATGAGTTTCTTAGGCAATGCGGCGATGAATAAAATTATGGGTGCTTCCACTATCAACCAGAATGATGACCTTCAGATGCTTGATGTAACCGATTAACTTGAGGGTTTGGGGGGTAGAGAAGCCAGTGAGAGCATTGAGGGAAATGATCGGTTCCACTTCGGGAGGGGTTATGTCAGTGATTTCAGGTGACTCAGGCACAAGGGGAGTTTCAACATCCTCTTCCGAAATATCCTCAAAGATGGCTATAAAAATCTTTTGTTCCTTACACTTGTGTCTCGGGAAATATTTTTCATCACAATTATAACAAAGGCCTTTGAGTTGGCATTCAACCTTTTAAGCCCTGGTCAATTTTTGGATCTTTAATGGGGCGGAGGGAGTAGTGGGATTTACGGGTTTAGGGTGAGGGATAAAGGAGGGTTTACAGTTTTGAGAGGATACAACTTGTTGTGATTCTTTATCTTTTTTAGTAGCCTCCACCCAACTCGAAGGTCGATCCATGAGGAGATGGGCCCGAATATCCTCCTTAAGGCCACTGATAAAACACTCTCGAAAGAAAGCATCATTCATGCCCTTTGTTCGAAAAGCCAGGTGCTCAAAGGCTGCTATGAAGTCTTCTACTGTTCTTGATTGTTTCAACTTTGTCAAATCGCCCAAATGGTTGGTGTCAGTGTTAAAGCATTCATAAAGCTTAGTCACAAATTGGATCCAAGAAATATACCCTTGACGGAAAGTTTTTCTCCATTGCCACCATTGCCAACGTTATTGATCTAGATGGAGAACACCATACCGGAGTTTGTCCAAGTCATCTGTAATGTTGTATAAAGAGAAATAATGTTCCATTTGGGTGACCCAACCAGTGGGGTCCAAGCCATCAAATTTGGTCACATCCACCCACAGAAGGCGTAGGTCATGTTGAAAGTGATGGGGTTGAAAGACATGGGAATGGGAGGAATGTTCACCTTCAGTCTTTGGAGGTGCATCAGAGAAAGGGTCATCGGTAGGGATCTTCAGTTTGGTGCAGAGTGATGCAAAGACAAATTCAAGATGGGTGGTCAATTCTTGTTTGACTTCCTCCATTGAGGACTGCATGGTTGTATTTATGGTTGTATTGATGGATGAATCGATGGAGGCAACAGTAGCAATGAGTTGTTTCACTTCCTTTTGGGTCTCGAGGAAACCATATTGCAAGGTGTTGAAGTGAGCTTCCAGGTCTTGGCTACGGGTATGGGCCATGATGATGGGTGAACTAAAAAGGGGCAGGTGGGGTAAAAAAGTTTGCAGAAAAATGATATGGATGAATGTGATAAGGGCGAAGAGATGAATCCAATGGAATAGGTCTCAAATAATGGTGAAAAAAATTCCAGACTTTTTTTTTTTTTTCACCTCTGGAGTTATACTACGGTCTGAAGAATACTGCAGTGATGAAATCCCCAAATGCTTAACTAGAAAGAAATGTGTATTTACTTGGCAACCTGAACACAGTTGCGTGGCAATAGATATTGTCTGTTTTAATTTGTTTATGTTTCTGTCCCCCAAAGGTTAGGTATTCAAGGGTTTTACAGACAAGGGTTTTCCCTGTGCTATAACTCTCTGATATACGTGCGGGATCCAATAGTAGTAATCAACCCAATATCTCAGGGCACTAACTAAGGAGAATAGACCATACCCTTAGCCGTACTACCCGACTACCCAGGTACTAGAGAGTATCTTCCCGAGTGTTGTTCTCGGTGGCACTATAGCAGTCAGGCGGTTGATCGGTTTATCTAAAAAGGGCTTCAAGAAATCTAGGTCAATCCATACACAGGTGTTGTATGATGCGCTACCACTCAAAGGGGTACCAACGGGGTTACAAGGGTGGCCTCCAGATGTGCGCTTAAGAACCACTTGTATTTCCTGTGTGTATGAATCTCTCAACCGCGGGTTTATTCACATAACGACAGATCTTTGTGGCTTAAAGATGTCGGAATACGTCTCTACCCTGAAACAAAAATTCCCACAATTTTTTCCAAGGAAAGTGCTCTGATACCACTTGTAATATACCAGATATAAAAAGTATGCAGAACATAAATAAAATGCTAGAAATGGAAGAATAACAATAATATAACCATCATAATCTCCACAATAACACATAAATGATATAAGAACAACAACAAAAATAGCACTTTGATTCAGAAAGCAATGTTCACGGGCCTCTTCGAGGGGGAAACCTCCAGTCGAGCAGCACTTTGTTACAATAATATCCAACCTAGGGTTTTCATACCCTCGACCCTTATTTATACTAAATATATCTATCAAGAGAAGCATCTAGAGGAAGATCCTTCTTGAAGTGGAAGCTTCTATTAGGTCTTCTTACACCCGCCTTATTCTATTTTATTGAAAGGCCTTATTAATACTGACCTTTATTACATCCGAATATATTGATCTACCTATGTGCGGTTTAGGACCCTAACAACTATCTTGGCATGGTGTCCAGATAATGCCAATGTCACCCACAAATACCTAGCAGTAATGAGAAGGTTGGCTCGTGATGAGACCCCCTTTCTCTCAGTCATGCAACTGAGAGCCATTACCCTGGCTTGGTGACCAAATGATGGTAACATCATACCACTATATACCCATTATCATGATAGTTCGGCTCGTGATGAGACCTCCTATCCTTCAACTAACATTTTAAGAATTCATAATCATTATTCTTGTGGGTCCCCATTTTCTTATAGATAAGCATTTCATTTCTTTCTTGGGTGATCCCTATGTGAAGCATCTAGAAGTTTTATAAGTAGGCATTTATCCTTTACCCAACAATAATGCCTCCAGGACTTTATCCCCTTCTTCCCATAGAATGAGGGACAACCCCTTCTTGGGTCAATACACCCTAAAATACCAAGAGATAAGTAAATGGGGGGGGGGGTTAAGTGATGAAAAGTGGTAAGTATGATCGAGGACAATACAATATCTCTTCAAGGGAGTTCCTAGTATAAAATCCATCCCTAAGAAAGACAACTTCCTAGGGCACAACTTCAACCACCAAGGTGAAACAGGGAAAAAGGCATAATGTCCAAGCATATGTCATGAAATCTAAATCATTCTTAGATACAACATACTCAAATGCCTAAAATATTTAAATAACACTCACCATAATACTTGACTTGTACCTCATGGAGCAAGGCCTATTGCCTTCCGAAAGCCAGTGGGTGTGGTGGATGCCATCTTAAAAGTCTTGACCTATGTGGTGGTGAGAAGGGTCTCCATTTGTGTAAGTGGAAACTGTTGTTCATGTAGTCTCTCGACACTCCATATCTACAACATGAGGGCCTCGAGACATAATCTCCTTAGTTTTCCCACAAAATGGGGATAATGCTTCTCAATAAAAATATTCTTTAACACATCCTATTTAGTGATGGCTCTAGGTAACATGGAATAAATCCATTCAAGTGAATTCCCTTTCAAAGTAAGTATGAACAAAAAAAAAGCAACATTGTCATCCTCCATGTGGTAAATATTACAAAACCCATTGAACTCGGTCCAATTATTTTCATCATCTATTGAATCATCTCCCAAGAAAAGGGAAATATTTACAAAGGATTATCTAGCAATAGGTGGGCCTATCCTTGCAAACTGAGAGGGCTTCTCAATATCCACTTCTTTATCTAAGATTGCATTTTTTAAGTTGCAACCTAGGGAATTATTTGGTGGGCTTGGTGGAGGATACAAGGTAGCAGCGTAGTATGAAGGAAAAGCTTTGGTGAAGTTGTCATGGGAGTTTTATCTTAACTTTGGAAATCTAATAATAGAATTGATAGGGAATTTTTCTTCAAAATTAGCAGGTCCTTTAGTGGAGTAATCAAGGAACCTCTAAAATATTGGATTGTTCTTGGCTCTTTAGAAATTTTCATAACCAACCAACATCTAAAGAACCATGAATGGAATATTTAGTTCCATTAAGGGTCCCTTGAAACAAGATCCGAATAACCCACTTCATTAAGAATAATTCTAAACTCTTGTTTAAAATATTATTCCACTAGAACTACCTCTTGGGGCATATATCAAAGAAAAAAATTACCCTCTCAACATGACCTATATGGTATATTTGTTTTAGTTGCACAAAGTTCCGACTTGACCAGAGGTTCTCCCTTGCTTTGATGTAGTGCATCGATAGACCAAAGGATAAATAATTAAGGAGTGGAGTATATACTTAGCTAATGGGAGGAGGATTGGATCATATTCCCCATATACACACTTATATCTCTAGGGTTAATTTTTGATGAGGTGTTCATATAAGGATTTGCAAGAAAACATGACCTAGCTAAAATGATTGAAAGATAGTGGGAAGAAGGGAGGAAAATATCGGAAATAGTTTCTTACTTTGTATCTTCCATCTCATCTATAGGAACTTGCAAGAGACTTACTCATGCTAGTGAGCATATTATATGGAAAATAATATTACTCTTAGTTGCATGCGCATTGGGTTCTCTTGATATAGCAAGTGCTAATCAAGGGGGCTATGTTCAAGTGCGTAGAAATATTGTCGAGAAATATAAACATGGCTATTAATAAATTCCATTAGAGAAAATTTTAGGTAAAAAATGGGCCTCAAAACAAAAAACATGACATCAACATCAACTTTAAAAGAACCAATAGGATTTAATATGATGATGCCATTCATAAGGATAAATAGTTTTGGATGGAAAGCAAAAAAGAAAAAAAATCATATTTTTGACTTACCTCCTTATAGGTTTACTCAAATTTCAAGAGTAGGAACTCATTGGATGCATAATTAAATTATGCATCCAATGAGTACCCACTTTTCATACTTTGTTTTGGACTAACAGTGATATAAGTTGGAAATACATGAAAAAATGCGTTTCTTGAAAGAAACACATTTTTTCATGTATTTCCAATTTACCCTCTCTATGGATCTATCAAAAGCATGAAGAGTGGGTACTTTTTGGATGTGGAATTTAATTTTCCATCCAATGAGTTCCTACACTTGAAATTTAAGTAAACCAATAAGGAGATAAGTACAAAATACAATAAGAAAAAATATTTTTCCTTCTTTCCCTTTGAAAATTCATAACTCTTATTTTATTACTTTAACTATTATTTTCCTTAAGTGGCCCATTTATACCTCAAAATTTATCTAATCGTGGAAACTATGAATGATAGTCCCCTTAGTTTCACATGGAAACATTTCTATTGGAAGTAGTCCGCGCCATGAGTTCCTTTCTAGACTTGTTTGATATGTGGCACTCTTCTCTTCCTCCTCTTCTAATGAATTATTGGAAATTATAGAGGTGTAAGTATTCTAAAAATTATGAAAATCTCTATGAAGTGTACTTGTCTCCCCTTTATGAGATTGCCTTTGATAAATCATACCCAAGTTTCTTAAAGTATTGGCTATAGAAAGATTTATTGGTTATTGGAATTTGGAACAAAAGGACAATTACGTCCACATATAAAATGCACCTCATATTTGCATAAATTTCCCAAGAATATTCCAGATAGATTAGTTCTTATGGAGGTAGCTTACCAAACAAACAAATTTGAATCCATCTCCAGATTGAAGGAATGTAAGAAAGGCATGCTCCAAACATACCCTCTCACTATTGGAGATTTTATAGTGGTAGAAGAAAACAAGATTGACATCTATAAATTACATTTTTACATCTTTAAGGTGCACAACTCTTTGGAAAATATATTTAACCATTTCAACCAATAAGGCCTAACCAATCCATATTACCACCAAGGCTTTCTAGAAAGAAGAATCATATATGAGAACCCCTGATTTTCATTATGTTCAAACACAAAAGTAGGAGGTTCTTGATATTGAGAAACCCAAGAATAATTTGTGACTATTAGACTTGGAAGTAATGGGGACATTATATTTAGGATAATTATCCACATGTGCAATGGATTTATAGGTACATCAAAGTAAGAACTTCGAGGTCACAATAGGAAACAAGTTGAAGGAGAAGGGCTACAAAGATGAACCAAAAATAAAATAAATTACTAAAGTGATGGAGAAGGATGTTGCCTATGGCCACCAAATAGAGGATCCAAAGACTACGAAAGAACATAGCTCAAGAATTCAATAAAAAAATATGCACAGGTGGACATAGGGTTCACAAGAGGAGGATACTGAAATTTTTTATTGGGCTTAATGGGTTGAACAACTAGTAGAACAAGAATGATGTCTTGTATTGGATATTTTTTTATGAATTTTCCCACTAGCATTGATGATGAATATCCTTGAATCGTCTTGGAAACTTTTGTATTTGATAGGAAAAGAACGGTAATTAATAAGTAGACCCACAAATAGAAGAGAGACAACAAGGAAAAAATGGTCATTGAAATAATGAGTCAATTATTGTTGATAATGAATGGAGTACCCCAATAAATATATCCACCATAGGGATTGCAACTGCAAATGATTTTGGAGAAGTAATTTTCAACTTAATGGAAGAGTTTAAGAAGAATAATAGCACATCACCAACCTTGAAAATAAGGTGGAATATTATAAGAAATCAAATCAAGATTTGAGTATGTTTGCTACATTTTCTCACAAGTGGGAAGAACAAATTGTGCCTCTCATCAAGGATTTATATCATCGCTTTCATGCTTGTAAAGCATTTGTAGAAAGTATCATAGTCGTTAAATGAAAATTGGAGTGGGAAATGATAGAAATAGAGAGGAAGGGTCTGAAATTGGATGAATTCATTACTTTGTAGAAGTAATACAAACCCACACCAACATAAATCTATTGAGCCACAATGAAATAAGTCAAACATCTTCCAATGTCAAGCACATCAACTACAACCTCAAAGATGCCATGGAATACATGTATTCCTTGCAGTAATAACACAACCAATATTTATCCAAAGCCATGGGATTGGAATAATTGAATAGAGTACCAATATTGCAAAGAGAGGATGAGCTCTTCCCTCTTAGTGAGATTATAGATATGGTACATAAATTTTCATAGGAAAACAAACAACAATAAAATTAAGAAAAATGCATCACTCAAGTTGAGATCACACAATTGGTAGAAGAAACTATTGCAATTAAATCCTTCATTTTAGCCTCATTCTCTTTGCAAGGGAAATCGAGTGATCTGAAAATAGAA
Organism: Picea engelmannii; assembly: GCA_009831015.1. Classification (NCBI taxonomy): domain Eukaryota; kingdom Viridiplantae; phylum Streptophyta; class Pinopsida; order Pinales; family Pinaceae; genus Picea; species Picea engelmannii. The sequence continues at coordinate 26,800 of ML816416.1, read as the reverse complement.
GGCTGACTTGTTATGCTATGCAAGCACCCCTACTTCATTAAAATAAACTTTACAGGACCTTGCTTCATGTGTATAAAAATGCAATATAAACTTATGTGTTAAGTTTTATTCTTCTTCCTTTAAATGCTTATGTGTTAGCAAATGTTCTTGTAGATGGTTAAATATGTACTTCACATAAATACACAGCAACAATAATTGCAGCAAACAAACCATCAAATGCACAACAAGAACAACATGATAAAGGAGTTCACCCCCCTACGGGCTACATCTCCTTGAGCCTCCATAATGGACTTGGCTCTCTGGGATTAATTAGTCAAAAGTTCTTTTACAAGCTGCTGCTCAACTCCAATGGAAAAACAAACTGTACCATTGAGATCAAAACATATTAAAACCCCAAAAATGACTAATAACACTCTGAAAACGGATCATGGCTCATCTGGGCATGACCTCTTCTACATGTGGCCATAAGCTTCCCTGAGCTTCTCTTTGGAAAAAACACCTGTAAAAGTCCTCAAAAACCTCTGAAACCTGTCCCAATGTGTTCAGAGCATAGCAATTAGCCAAACATGATATTTAAATCACATAAAACAGATATAGGCTCACCAAACCATGTCCTCGATCAAAGAGGGCTTCAAACTCCCTGAAGCCTCCTGGAACTTCAATGGTGAAAATCTTGCTGAAGAAGTCTTCAAATGGCTGTGAAAATGGAACCAATGGATCCAGCACGTCCAAAAACCCCTGGCTGGGCTTTTACGGCACCTCAATCGGCCAAATAATGAAGAAGATATGCCTCCTCCATTTTCCTCCTTCAAGCTTTGCTGGAACTGGTTCTACAATTCGCACTCTTGTGCCCCCTGAACCTGGAACACGCTCTCGAAACGCGTTTTAACCTGGCACTGGGCGCAATCGTGCCAACGATGCAAACCGTAGGACAGTTAGGGCACCTCTAGCCCCCAACCGCCTAGCATTGGGTCATATGGTCCATACGACCAAAGGCGCGGCATCAAAGTAGTTTTAAAACCGTGCAACGGGTGTAACTTCCCGTGCAAATTACAACCGCGCGCAATACAATGTATAACCATAATATAATAAACCCCGCACATAAATATTATGGGTCGCGGGTTCAAAACCGCACGCCCACATAATATATATATACCACAAAGTTTCCCGCGCACAAATATATTACATGGCATATGTTAATGTATGGTTTAAAACTTTATGTTATGGGTCGGGGCTAAGCCCCGACCCCCCCCCTTTCCATACATTACAAAAACGTAAGTTTAAATGTATATGCGAATGTTCATATAACAAGGAGCAAGTTCGGATATGTTGGTTAGCGCATGTATGTTAAGGCTTTACCATGGGGGGAGGTCCCGGGGTCAAACCCCGCGGACTCCCAATATCTTTTACACAACCAAATTAAACATAAATGAAGAGACACGTGTCAGCATATTATTGGACAACGAACAACCAATAAGAATGTGCCAACGAACAACCAACCAATGTGCGCCACGTCATCCCTCTACCACGTCAGCAAAAGGTACGGCCCTCCACGTGGCCGTACGGACTGTACGGACAGGTACAGTCAGCACCCAAATTTTACCTGTTTGACTTGGCGGTCAAATCGCGATATCTCTTCCATACGGACTCCATTCGCGAAAATAAATATACCGCCGGAATCAGGAAAACGAGATGGACACAATGGCACTGTTTTTGTCTCAATCCGAGCACTTTGAAAATTGAGCAAATTTTTGCCCCCTGGTCCAGATTTTGATCACACCTTCCCACTGAAAGGCTTTTGGACCCACAAAAGCTTATAATCATCTTTCAAGTTATATCAAAATCTCTTTGACAATCA
>ML816416.1:0-22170 GCA_009831015.1 Picea engelmannii | reverse complement strand
TAAACCCCACGCATAAATATTATGGGTCGCGGGTTCAAAACCGCGCGCCCACATAATATATATATACCACAAAGTTTCCCGCGCACAAATATATTACATGGCATATGTTAATGTATGGTTTAAAACTTTATGTTATGGGTCGGCGCTAAGCCCCGATCCCCCCCCTTTCCATACATTACAAAAATGTAAGTTTAAATGTATATGCGAATGCTCATATAACAAGGAGCAAGTTCGGATATGTTGGTTAGCGCATGTATGTTAAGGCTTTACCATGGGGGGAGGTTCCGGGGTCAAACCCCGCGGACTCCCAATATCTTTTACACAACCAAATTAAACATAAATGAAGAGACACGTGTCAGCATATTATTGGACAACGAACAACCAATAAGAATGTGCCAACGAACAACCAACCAATGTGTTCCACGTCATCCCTCTGCCACGTCAGCAAAAGGTACAGCCCTCCACGTGGCCGTACGGACTGTACGGACAGGTATAGTCAGCACCCAAATTTTACCTGTTTGAATTGGCGGTCAAATCCCGATATCTCCTCCATACGGACTCCATTCGCGAAAATAAATATACCGTCGGAATCAGGAAAACGAGACGGACACAATGACATTGTTTTCGTCTCAATCCGAGCACTTTGAAAATTGAGCAAATTTTTGCCCCCTGGTCCAGATTTTGATCATCAAGGAAACTCAATATCTGAGTTGCTCGTAGGGTAATTATAATTGTTTTTGTTACACCAAGAACTTCAAGAGGTTGAATGGTGACAACATTTTCATTCCATGTTTCAATAAGAACATTGCAAAGGAATACTAAGTTCAGGTTCCATATAGATGGAAATAATGAATATGCTTTTTAATCTCTTATTTGTAGGCATCCCTATTGAGACAAAATTCTACAAGGTATTAGGGAGAAGGTGGAAGAATTTGGGAAACCCATTCTCATGTTTTGTCAAGTTGGAAGAATTTTTTGTAGTAGTTCTTATCTAGGGGTGAATATGATGAGCATTGTAAGCATGTTATGGAGATGACACATGTTGAATTATTCAAGGAAATTAAAGGAATATACCTTAATGTCAAAATGGCCATTAATGCATGTCATAAATTGAAACCATGGTATATCATGCACAACACTATTTTTGACACTTGTTGTCATTACCATATTGAATTCTAGTTCTATCACATTCATAGAGCTATGCAAAAGGAACTAGAAAGGTGACCCTCCTCCTGCCACAATTCATGATTTTATTTTGATGATTTATGTAGAAGGAATCCATTCATTTTTTAGTAAAATATGTATAAGGGAAACAACATGCCCTAAATATGGTAACTTCATCCTCTTCCACATAAATTTTCATATAGATCCTATACAACTTGGATTGTCAAATATAATGATCCTAGGGAAGAGATATGATCATGTTACTATGAATCCATCCTCCTCTTCAGGTGTGGCATATAAAATGATTGATTTTATTGAGGTTGAGATACATGTCTTATAATTCATAGGGAATTTTCAAAACTAGATTTATAATATGTCAAATACTCTCTAGTGGAAAGATTCCCAATTCAAAAAATCTCACGAGGTATTTGAGTTGGGAAAAATACTATTAGTGGCAGACTTAAATAAGAATTATACATTTTCTCTGCAAAGTGAGGTACATATTAATACTATCATTATGACCAAGTATTATTATTTTCTTATTTACGGTTTTTTTTTTTTTTTTCCTGGTTGAGTTTTACTAAAATTTGACTTGTATGTTTAGGTTTCTATATTCGTGCATATTATGTATATACATACACATGTGTATGTTAATGGTAGAGTTTGCACTCCAAAATCATATCATGTGGTTAAGGAGTATTATTTTTATGTTAGTGATGACCGTGAGCATGACACATTCACTCGTTCAACATTGTTATGGTTTAATCTATGCATCATTCATAAAGAACCATATCACATTCATAGAACATTGGATTTGGTCCAATGGGTGTGTGGGGAAATTGAAATTGACATAGCCTTTATATTATTTGAGTCAACTTCTGTTGATCTAAAATACTTTCTTACAATACTTAAGATAACATCATGAGGATAAATCCCCTTGCATTTTTAAAGAGGTGGTACTCCTATATATTTTAATAATATACAAGAATATAAATGATGCATGAGATAGGACTAGCCTTATTCTTGAAACAAATATTCACATTCAAAGGATACTTGAGAGAGGACTAGGTATCTCATAGTAAGTAAATATTCACACTATCATACAAGATTATAAACCAAAAAAGTACATAGTCTCATAGAATGGCATTTCCATCATAGTATTCAACAAAGTAAGACACATTATTCAGCACAGGGAAATAATACAAGGACCGCAAATGATACAAAACTTTAAATGATCATTTCATTAAGATCCGCAAATATTTTGATAAATGCACATTTGAAATCTCATGCTTAAAAATTCAAGTCTTAGAAATCAATAATGTTATGTCTCGAATAGTTCTCCGAGAACCTAAAAAATAATAGATGTATTTTGAAATAAAAATAATAATATTTGAGAGTTCATGGAAAGTAAATTGCATTTTCTCTTCAATGAGTAATGGGATTGGGCTCTGGTAGACCATGAAATTAAAGAGAGACCTGGAAGACAAAAAGGAGACAATCAGGGGCCGAATTTTGGTTTTCACGAAATCTGAAAGAAGAAAGGTGAAATGACTACTAACTAAGGAAGAAAAAGAGGTAAGAGAAAAAATAAAGTGACTACTTGACTTAATATGGTCGAAAGTTTGAACCATTATCTGCTTGTCATGGAGTCTTTAATAGGTTGTTGTTGTGTTGGAGGTGGCATAATTGAATTACCAACTTCTTATTGATCCAATTCAGTTATTTTAACCAAATCTTTCCTTAACCATTATTCAATATACTTCCTCATAGGAGCAATTTTTATTTCATTCTTAGTCTTGGTTTCAAATAACTCATTTTGTAGTTCTTTTAAATAAAGTCTCAATTGATGAAGTGTTTCCTCGATATATTCATTCTTGTTCACATACCAGAATAACCAACTTTCCACTTCTTCTTTAGAGTACTCAATTGATTCATTAAATTCACTGACCCGGGAAAATTTTAAGCCTTCCAGTTGTTCTTGTAATTTCTCTTTTGATAAGATCATTGTATCCATAATCAAATATGGGCTCTCAAGTTCCTTAGTCTAATCAACAAGTTTTAAAAACACATCACCTATTTTAGTGTTAATGACATCACATTTAGATATCATTTCCCTTAAGCACTTAATTCTCTTTCACCAACAAGCATTGATTTGTTTCATGTGAGTCTTGGAAGGAATATTTTGATCTCTTCTATGTAAATCACTTAAACTCAAAACCTTCATCAAAAATATTCCCACTGCTTCCTTGTAGAAACCTTCATCATTTTCCAAATATTTTTAGAGATATTCTTTGAAATGTAAGACTCTTGTTGAGAAAGTAGTTGAACTTGTTGCTAATTCCCATATCTCAAGGATCAGAGCTATTCTTTTATTAATACTATCTCCAATATGTTTTCTTACATCCACTAATAAACTTGATGCACCCTTCAACCTAGAGTTGGTTTCTGGTACATCCTCAAGACTGCACAATGGATATATAATAGTGATAGGTTTGATAAATAAAGGTCTTGGAAGAATATATTTTTCCAATTTCTTTACCCTTTATTTTAAGATCATTTTTTATTTCACTATATCATCAATAGAGTCTTTTAAGGATTCTTTGATTTCTTCATGAAATTGTACGGTTTTCAAGGGTTTTACCCCATGAAAATCGATCTTTGATTTCCACTTCTCTGAAACCTTTTAATTCTTATGTTGTGAGGGAAATCTCCTTACGGACTAGCAAATAGGGTTATACTTTGGATGCAAATATGACCAAGAGAAAAACTACTTTCTACCTTCGTCCCCAGACTTAAATCCCATTTATTTTCAGTAAATACATGGCCAGATCAACCTACCTTGTTCCGGGTGTTTGATGTCGATCCTGTTTCGCACTTGATCACTTGTTCACAGTTCTCCTTCCAAATTTGACCTGCATACAAGACAAGAAACAACTACACATTCATCTTACCTATAGACTAATGGGTTAGAGATTCAAACATGTACTTAACAAACTATGAATAACTCATGAATTGGGATGGGAAAAGCATTTTCTTTATTACTTTGAATGAATCAACTTACAAAAAATTGAGACTAGCCACCGCTCCGCGAACCTGATCCTGGGCTCCTCTTCAACTGTCCTCCAACTTCTTTGCTTTATATATCTTCTGGAACAAGGATGGCTAAAGGGTTGGGACAATGGGAATATGCAAATGGGCAGAGTTTTTTGCTATATTTTTTCCCCTCCAAATGGGACCCCTACCCCTTCTTTTATAGGCTAGAAGGAGCTAGGTATTTGGATGAACCCTCAGCCATGCATGGTCGAGAGTTTTAGTTATCTCACCCAAATTTGTGTGTTCCGTCGACAACTTTCCTTTTTTCGTGCTTTTGTCGGTCCACGCGGGTTGTTTTAGGTTATCTATCGTGTACACGCGTGCAATAATGGAGTAGGGCGTGTGGGCCCTTATAAAAGAGGTTTTTTAAAGAGTTGTTTAGCAATGCGTTGGCAAAGAAGGGATCTGAGATGGCCTGATGCCAGGTAAGCATGTATGGTGCAATTTAAGGTTATAGCAGATGCCCCCTAATGTGTGAAGTCAGAAGAGAATTTGATGGTCGAAGTACATTACCAATCTTTACTGATGTGCCGAACAATTGAGCCCAAGGATCAAGAACCAGGAGGCACCGTCTGCAAAATAAAAAATGTCTCACTGAGGCGGGCATACCCATGCTCGGGATAAAATAGAATCATGGCTACCAATCAAATACACTGTAGATCTATGTCATATAACTATATAAAGAGTAGCTGCGAACAATACACAGTGGAGCTACATCTCAAAATAAAAAAGATATACATATAGAGTATCCATCTTCTAGAAGTTGATACGGTCTGATGGTTGGAGATGAGGTCTGCAGAGCTCAAGCAACTACTTCAAAATATTCAAAACTCGAGTAGGAGTGTAATATAAGTGTATGACTGCACTACCTAGAGGTCTTCGATGGCTCGTCAGTCATGGACTTGATGATTAGACTGAAGGCTTCATTGATTTCAAACAAGGACTTGATTGGACATTCAGGATGGCTGGGTATGAGGGCAAGAGACAAATTGCAGAGGGGCCGACTGGGCTTGATGACAAACTTTCCTTGGACAATAGCATGACAAATGATGAGACTCAGGTAGCATGGAATTAATCATAAGTTTACGAGGCAGGAGGCAACGCAAACTCTCCATATGTTTGGAAGAATAACCAAATGGGGGAGGACACAACTCTATGTAGAGAGAACATCTTCCTAAGGTCATATTAAATCCCAGGGTTTGATGAACAAATGGAAAGATGTGCTTTATCCAAGGGCGACTCATTATGCTGCCGATAAAAAAAATACTTTTCCCTTCCTCTTTTTGTCTTTTTCAATAAGTTTGGAAAAAATAATAAAGGAATATTACGTTACAATGGAGGAATGAGTGTTGCAAACATACAAGTTCAAGGCATAAGGACAAGACTGATGTTCTAGTATAATGATACTTAGGAAAAATCCTCCAGGGGCCAAGGGTGTTAAGACACAGAAGCAAACTGTTACAAGGCTAGTGTATAAGGTATGAAAACACGGTTAACAAAACACACAATGGTAATGTCCCTCGATGTAAGTTTAACGAGCCCAGAGAAGGTAAGCTCGGTGGTTTTTCATATTTAGAGAGTCTGAAAAAACATAAAAGGAGACTTCATTGGGGTACCTTTTTCGAAGATAGTCTAGTCGGTTCGAAAAAGGTGTAAACTAGCACTGATAAGACATCTATTCAAAACCATTTTAACGAGTGTGATAAGGACAAGGTCACTCGACCATTTTTTCATTTTTAAGGAGTCTGGAAAAATATTAACTATGGAATCCGTTAGGAATGTTCTTCTCGACAAGTTTAACGAGTGTGAAAGAATAAGGTCACTCAACGATCTTTTCAATTTTAGGGAGTCTGAAAAGAGCTTAACTATGAACTCCGTGGGGGTTCCTTCTTCGTAAGTTTAGTCCCTCAGGCCCGAAAAAGGGATAAAATTATACCTGAGAGTACTCTTCTATAGAGCTGAAGTTCCATAGAGTATACCTTTGTTCGTACAGTTGACCATCTGGACCGAAAAAGGGGTAAACTACCGTCGGACAGACGTGACTTCAAATTTCAGTTTAACGAGCGTGAAAGGCCACAAGATCACTCGACAATCTTTTCATATTTACAGGGTCTGAAAAGGGATTAAAAGAAGACCTGTTATTTTTTGGGAGTCCTGAGGGTGAGGTCAAGAGAAAAGAAGAAACATGCAAATGAGGCTCAAATTCATATTCAAGAAAAACTAGAAGGACTCCCGAGCCTACAGTGTTTTAGAGACAGCACAAATACCATAATGCAACCGGGATCTACCTAGGGCATCCATGTTTCAGTAAGCTCTACCACCAAGTTGTGACACTTCTAAAGCAGAGATGATGGTTCTGTGTCACAACCTGATGGGATCGATCCTATGGAAAAGGAAAAAGACAACGAGATACAAAAATCAAGGTAGAAACCTAACCTATATGTTCAAGTTGATCGTCGAAAAAAATTTCCACAGACCATCAAAAAATACTCAAAAATAAAAAAAAAATTGTCCCAATACCCGATCAAATCCATCCTATGCAACTCCTGAACCACTCTAAATGTTTTTTGGTATAAAGAAAATGATAAGGGAGGCCAAAAAAGTGACAAAACGAGGCCAAAAAGTCTATAAATAGAAGCTGGCAGCTCATTATCACCATTGCTGATTTGGAAATTGACTCTGGAGACAAAAGACCCCCTTTGATTAAAGTGGTGATTTTAGGAACTACAGTGGACGAAATGAACTTTTGTCTGGACCAAGTACAAACTCCCTTATCTTGCATTTTATGTATTTATTTGTGCATTGGGCTTAATTTTTTAGGGGGGTGTGGACCTTTAAAAGGTTGGCCCTAGGTCCACGCGGGTTGTCTCAGGACAGGCCGCGTGTACACACGACTGTCACCATTACAGCACGCATGGGGCCCCTTATTGAATGAAAAAGACTTCAAAATCAAGGGTTAACTCTCCTGAACCCTTTTGTTTTGCAGGATGTATGTCCACTGGAGAGAAAGAGAGCATGAAGAGGTTAGTGAGTTGGTCGGGGAAGACCCCAATGCTGTGGCTACTTTGATGCAATGTGGGTTACTCAAGTTTTTCCTATGTCCTTTTATGCAGGAACAACCTAGGCTATTTAATGCCTTGATTGACTACTGGCATCCGGATGCAGAGGCATTCATGTTAGAGGGGAAGTCACTTGTGCCCATGATTGAGGACATTTACTTTTTGACTGGCCTCTCCAGGAGAGGGGAACCAGTCAACTTTAGGACTTTTCCTATGACTAACATAGCGGAACTGATAGGACTATATCGTGCAGATGATACAGACCGCTCAAGCAGGCAGGTGCCCATAAGCAAGATCACTGACCTATCACTACAGGCGATAGTATTTCTTATTGGGCGAATTATTGGTTTTGCGGCTCTACATCAGGCGTCCCGTGCATAGATGAACTGTGTCATCCAGTGCTTAAATGCACAATTTTTTTATTGGAGTACCACATTGCTTGAGTGTATGAAAAGGCAGTTGATAGATTGTCGTTTGTGGACACATAGGAACTTCAGGTTCGAGACCATTCTGTGTTCATTCCTTTTTGAGAGAGTTTCGAGTTTTAGTCCTCAAGTAGTGGTACGAGGACATCATGCCTCTCTTCCTACTATGTGTAGATGGGAAGTATTTCTTCCACGACAGGGTGGCAGAAGGACCAATGAGTCCTTCGATGATGACTTCTTTGCGTGGTTGTCACGGCAGATCCTGATTATAGAGGATTATCCCTATGTCGAGATTGATTTTTCGAGAGACCTTGAGATACCAGTACCTCCTCGTGAGGAGCGAGGGGAGATGGGTAAGTCTCCACCTTTGTATTTTTTTTTTTTTATATGTAATTTTTATGTTGTTTTGTTATATATATCATTTTTTTGTTATGCCAGAGTATTTGATGGATATGTGTTCATTGTGTGCAGATGTGGGACCAGTGTGACCCACTGACTATGCGAGGAACATGCATCGTCGTCGGCTAGGGGCCACACCTACCACCGCAGGGGGACCAACAGTAGCAGGAGATCTTCCAGCCATGGAGGCTGAGAGGGTATTGATACAGGTCGAGCGTAACTTTATTGCGCTCACTCGCACTATCCCGATGACAGAGATTGAGGACTTGCCACCATCTATGCAGACTCATGTAGTGGGGGCACCACGGACATGGGTCCGGTTGTTTCAGGGTTTAGCCAACATTGTGGACCAGTATAACAGGGCCCACAGGCCCTGACTTTAGCTAGACATTTTGACATGCCACAAGCACTACTTGTATATATTTTTTGAGGGCATAAGCCCTGTGACTCGTTATTGGTCCTATTTTTGAGGCGCTTGCATCCATATATGTACTCTGGTTACTTTATGATATTATATATGTTTTTTTTTCTTTTGTGTCTTATGGATCATGTGTGCAAAAAATGTATTTACATGCTTATGTTAATTTTCTTTCATATGTGTGCAAGATGCCAATCTAAAATTTGATTAGCTAGAGTATCTGTAACTTGGTTTAATCTCTTAGGAACATGAAAATACGTAATATAATCAAAGTTTCGTTCTAAGAAACGTACCCTAAGGAATTGTCGATGTAAAGTTGGATCATGATCCTGGTATACTCTGTTTAACTGAGACACAACTAGTTGAGTGTCGAGATAGACCCAGAGATGAGAGATACCCAATGAAAAAGCGTCATGAAGAAACTCAATAACTGGACTATACTTGACAACATTATTTGTGGTGTCACCTAATCATATACCTCCAAAAGATAATAACTGGCCTTGAGGTGTGAAGATTACCCAAGTTGCGGAGGCAAGCCTCCGAGTGTGCCGACTAGCACCGTCTGCATACCCAACAAACACCTTGGAATCACTTGACATCTGCCACAGTGACGAAAGATAACATCAACGACACTTCCATAACACTAAAAGAAACTAAAAAGCAATAGTACAAAGACTATACATATGTTACAAAAAGTTACCCACAGTGACCTACCTATGAGTAATACTTCTTGAGGTAGAGCCCATTTCTAGGCTCCTCCAAAGAATTCCCTTCAAAATCAACCATACGATAAGTGCCCTTTTTTAAAACCTCTTTTATGATGAAAGGTTCGAACCACATGGGTTTGAATTTTCCTACCCCCATGGGGTCCTTATCTTCATCATAGACCAGGACAAGGTCGCCTTCAGAGAAAATCCGAGGAAGAACAGACCTATCATATTGACACTTGACCTTATGTTTGTGAGCCTCGTTGACCAGGGCCACATCACGACGCTACTCATTGAGCTGCTCAAGGTATACTAATTGTTCTTCAAGTGGATAAGTGTCTGGAAGTAATTGTACTGCCAACTTTAGAGATGGGATCTGACATTCAATGGGAAAGACTGCCTCCAGCCTGTAAACGAGTTGAAAAGGTGAGAAGTTGGTTGCAGTCTTAACAGATGTTCGGTAAGCCCATAATGCCGAGTATAACATCAAATGCCAATTTGACTTGGCTGAGTTGATAGTTCATTGTAGAATGGTCTTAAGAGTTTTGTTTACAGCTTCCACCTGCCCATTTTCTTGGGGGTAGTAGGGTGATGAAAGTTCTTTCCATAGACCAAGATTTGATGTTAACTTAGTCATCATATGTTTCTGAAAGTAACTGCCATGGTCAGTGACAATCTCCTTTAGGACGCTGAACCTTTCTATTATCCAATTGAATAAAAAGAAAGTTGCAGTCTCTCCATCATCTTTAAACGTTGGCATAGCTTCGACCCACTTTGTGAAGTAGTCTACAGCTACGATGATATAGCGGTGCCCCCTTGCTGAAGGAGGGTTGAAAGTAGTGTAATCAATCCCCCACTTAGTGAAGAGACCAACTGTGATGACAGGAAACATGGGAGAGGGATGTGTCCTCATCTTCCGAGAGAAGATTTGGCATGGATGGCACTTCTTCACCGATTCGATACAATCTTTGATAAGTGTCGACCAGAAGTAACCTGCTCGTAGAATCTTTTGAGTTGTTTCCAACCCAGCCAAATGACCGCCACAAGCCCCAGTATGGCAATCGTTAAGCACGATAATTGCTTCCTCATGAGTGAGACATCACCGTAGGATGTAGCCTACACCTCTCTGATACAATGTATCATTGATTATGAGATAATTCTTAGCCTAATGGCATATGTGTCGACACTCATCACAAGAAGTAGTGGTGGGGCACTTCAAAGTCTGGAGATAGATAAGTATATCTCCATAACATGGATCCGAAGATGTGATAAAAAACATATCTCCCTAGATAGGCAATTCTTCAGGCACAACATCATCTAACTCAACCAGAAGTTCCGAAATAAGTTCTGCGAAGACCAGTGACTTTTTGGACTTTGCTGAAATGAAGTCTAAGTCAAACTCTTGGACGATAACTATCCATCTACTAATTTTTCCGCCTATTAGCCGTCGTGTCAACATGTACTGGAATGGATTCACGACAACAATGACGGTGGTCTTGCGAAACAAAACATAATGACGGAACCGTTGAACAACATGAACTGCTACCAACGCAAGTTTTTCGATGTGAGAATAATTTAGTTCCGGTCCTATGAGGCCTCATCTCAGGTAATAGATCACGTATTTTGAGAACAAGTCATCTTCCTGAACTAAAACCATGCCAATGGTTTATTCTGCTGTGTCCAGATATAATAAGAAATATTTGTTATAGTTAGGTGGCCAAAGAAAAGGGGCAGTTGTGAGGGCATGTTTCAATGCGTCGAAAGAGTGTTGAGCAACATCGTCCCAGTAAAAGGGAACGTCTTTCTTTAGTAAGCGCATAAATCCCTTGGTGATCTCGGCACAGTTGGCGATGAAGCATCATAAAAAGTTCGCATTGCCTTGTAGACTCTGAAGTTGAAGGATTGTGCGTGGGGGGGGCAACTGAATTATTGCCTCAACCTTGAGAGGATCAACCATGATCCTTGTTGTTGACACTATGAAACCTAACAATCATCCTAACGTTATGCAGAAGATGCACTTGTTTGGATTCAAGCGAATCCGAAAGTAGCGACAATGTTCGAAGATAAGTCGAAGGTGTGTGAGATGATCCGTTCTCTTGCCAGATCGAGATGCTAGATCATTTAGGTAAGCCTCGACTATATGCTTGAGGTCATGAAAAGCAAAAGACATGGCCCGCTTAAAGGTGGCTCTAGCATTTTTGAGACCAAAAGGCATCTTACGATATGCGAATGTACCCCATGGACAGATGAATGTCATTTTGTGTTGGTCTTTGGGTTTGATTTGGATTTGATTATATCCCAAAAAATCGTCCATGAAAGAAAAGGCTTCGTAACTCGCACATTCATCAATGATCTGGTCAATGAAAGGTGTGGGAAAATTATCTTTGGGACATGCCTTGTTCAAATCACGGAAATTGGTACATACACGAATCATGCCTTGTTTTCTATTGACAGGCACGAGGTTTGACACCCATTGGGTCAAATGGATAGGATAGATAAACCCGGATTTTAGCAATTTCTCAACCTCAACCTTAATGGTTGCTTCTTTCTTAGGATTAACTAGAAGAATATTCTTCCAAACCGGCTTGGCATTAGGATACGTTATGATTTCATGTTCAACTATTTTTGGATCGATACCTGGCATTTCCTCAGAAGACCAGGCAAAAATGTCGCAGAATTATTTAAAAAGATCGATGTAGATTTGAATCTATTTGGGGGAGCAATCCGCTCTGACGAAGACATTCTCCATGACGCCAAGGTTTCAAGAGATATTGATTGGTAAGGTTTCAACGAGATTTGACATATTACCCTCAGCATAAACTTCATGTGTAGCTAAGGGATTAATAATACAAGACCAATCTCCCGTCATAGTCATGGTGAATTCTCTTGCTTCAATTCAGCTTAACTCTAGAAGAAAGTATGATCTGTGATGAAGATATTCCCAGGGTTTATCCGGACTAGTCATTGCTTCAATTATTGCTTCATCAAAGGGCAAGACTAAGTCTAATGAATCGTTGTGAGCGAGAGAACCCTGAGCCAAAAAAGGCTCTAGAAGTGGATCTAACTCTTGTGCAAGAGTTGGATCAATGTGGGATGAATTTTGTTGGACTAAAGAGTACACTACTTCAGCTGCGGAAAAGGGAATGGACATGCCTAGATGCCTTGTCCCATCCATCGTGGCCGATGGGGAAGGAAGTGTCCACGAATTGTCGAAGTAAGTCATGCGGAACGACGAAACTTGAAAAATATTAACCTTATGGTGATTGGATATAAACTTGATATCGCCTTAAGGGGGCGGGTAATTGAAGGTACCCATCAAAGACAGGCACAAACCAACCCCTACATTGATGACAACTGGTCGAGGCTTATCAATCATCGAGACCGTGGATGCCCCCAAAGCAAGCTCAGGTCTAGATAAGGACAATTGATCGATGGTCACTATCTGGCCTTCGTGTGGAAACAACAAGACCCAGAAAATTGTAGCAACCACAACTTGCATGGCATAAGTCCAACTCCTTCCTAACAAGAGGTTATAGTCGAGGGGAGCATCAACTACCTCTACTTTGACACACATGGTATTCCCTCCTAATTGCACGGGGAAAGAAGGAACGATACCATGTGGTCGGAGCAAACGATCGTCGAAAGCAGTGAGGAGAGTAGGTGACGGAGACAAAACAGGTTGGCCAACAACCTTCCAACATGCCAATGACATAACACATGTTGAGGCGCACTCATAAAATACCGTGCAGAATATATTCTAAGTAAAAAATTTCATGGGATAAGCCACTACTATCTGAAACGCTACGTGGTAAGGCAGACGAGGTTTTAAGTCAGTTGTATCCAACATAATTGTACCTAGATTACAAGTCTCTATAGATCCTAAAGTGGTTAACAAGGTTTTCCTCTGGGAAGGGCAACTTTGGAGGACCTCCAAAGTGGACATCACACAAGGGTTTTGTGATAAATCTTCCACCACATAGTAGTTCTGGGCAGCCCTTGCGTTTGGGTTATGAGAAGCTTTTTGAATGCGCCTTTGGGAATGCGTGTCATTGTTTCACCCAATGTCTTCTCAATCTATAGAGGAAGCTATGGGAGTTCAACTTCTTTACCCTTCTCAGAAGTTCTTGGTTTACTATAGTAATGCACTCTTGTCAATATAAAAGAATCACCCCTAACCATATATACGTTTGCGGATGCGAGGTTGTTCGCGGGTGGACAGGGTTCTTGGCTGCCCCCTTCTGTGCTTGCAAAGGCTTGGGTTAGATTTTTCCCATGTTGAAATGGATTGTTCAACACAGTAGGTTGTTGCTATGTCACAAACTTTTGGGCTTCTACAAGCCAAGGACATAAATGGGTCGGGTGGTCTTCTGCACACAATTTGCATGGATACCTCGCCTTTCGTTTCTCATTGTTGTCCCCGCCAGCATTATCGGTAGGTTTTTTATCCCCCTTACCCTTCTTTCATTTTTTTTTCTTTCCTTCAGGTTGTTGGGTGGCCTTTGGGTTAGTCGATTACACTGTGTGTACCTCCGACGTTTTGGCAGGGGGAGCAGCCAAAGTAGTTGTTTGGCTGGCCACTGTGTGTTGTATAGATAACTGCTGCAACTGCTTCGTCAATTTCTTAGTGGGATTTGTTTTTGTTGAACCAAAAATACCATCGGCATGTGGTCCAGCTCTCTGTCTAGTTTTATCAAGGATTGAGTGTGATGCATCTGGAAAGATGTTGTATAATAAACCGGACTGAGAATATATGAGCTCAAATTGTTGAGCCCTCATGATGGCGTCTTCTTCAGAGAATACTCTCAATGTCGCGACATCTTTGGATAACTGTGAGACCAAAGACTTAAGGAACCACTCAAGCAAGAATGTTGGTGGGACTAACACCTTTATTAGACTCTTTCGACGTCTCCATTCTCAGATGTGACCAGAGATATGGTCCATTGTTGTCTATTTGAAATTGGCAAGCAGCTTCGTGCCATCATCGTATCTCACAAGTAACTGAAAATGGTTTAGGAAAGGCATCGCCAGTTCGTCGAAGGAAGATTATCTTGAGAGATCGAGCTCAATGTACCATTTCACCGCACTCCCAATGAGAGTACATTGAAACAATCACAATTGTATAGAGTCGTCTTTCAACGAGTTAGATGAGCACCAAAGATGAAAGGTAGTCACATAATCTCCTGGATCTTCGTTAGGCTTGGATTCAAACTTTGGGATGTCTGAAGGCAACTTCATCGGCATAGGAGGCCAACCTGGATTGTGACAGATAGGGTCATTCAACAACCTTGTCAAATCTGGCAAGTGTAAAGTCATCAGGAAGGGTAGTTTGGGTTGTTGGTGATAACCTGGGAAAAAGGGGCCTGGAGTTTGACTGGCACTAGGTTTCCAAGAAAAGTTCGGCTGCTGATCGGGATTCTGGTAGAAACCTTGGCCCTGGCCAGCGTATGGATTTTGCGTATGTGGAGACATCATCGGTTGATTTCCAAAATAGGACATAGATGGTTGGGCATGCATTACATTCGAAGGACTTTGGGAAGGGTTGCCCCATGTCGGTCCCGTGGGGATAGGCATAGTAGTTTGTCCGAGGTTCCATTGATTGTGGAAATAATTACCCTAGATCGGCATTCCGGACAAGAGAATGGATCCCTGCCAAGAATTCCAAGGCCATAATGCAGAAGAAGTTCCTAGGTTTTCCCCTTGTGCAGGAATAGTACCCTGCATAGGAATAGATTGTCCAAAACTAGGATTGCCCCCAGTCGGGAAAGCGGCTAACGAGAAGGCATTGTTACCAAATTTTTCGATCAAAGAAAATGGTGTCAAACCTACCAGCATATTATGCGAAGGTGGTCCTTGACTCCCCACTCCAAATAAACTATGGTGTGTAGGTTGCCCGGCAGATTGTTGATGCGAGACACCGAGTGAAGGGGATGAAGGAGGTCTATGACCTCCTCCATAAGGGAAAGCGTTAAAAGGATTAGGAGTTCCCCCCATGTGACCTTGTAGAGGAGCGCTAGAGCTCCCTGCCCCCATACCTAAAGTCTATAAAGTGGAGTAGGAAAGTACATGACTTGTACCTAAACTAGGCATCCTGTATGAGAACAGAGGGCCTGTCGCACTTGGTGTGAAAGGGGTTGTGGCCGCCACTAAATACGGTATCGGACCACTGTGCAATGTAGAGGCAGTCGAGACCATGGTGGATCAGACCAGTGAAAGTGGGTTAGGAGTGAAAACTTTCCTGTGGTGACAACCATAGTGGGAATTGAAGAATTCCCAGAAGGAGTAACAACATTTGTTTCCATGGTTGTGTGCAACTTTGTCTGTCGCTCATAAAATTGAATTGGTATGATGAAAGGTGCCAAGAAATCAGTGGTTGGAGTTTCAACCAAGCCAAGAGAATTTTCTCCAAGGTCCAAAATGGTTGATTCCTCCGGATGTTGGTTGGGCACAATGTCTGGTGACCCGGTCACTTCAAAAGACCCTTGTTGGTCTAGTTTTCACCTTAATGGTGGCGGTGGTGGCTCCAGTGTAACCGACGACAGGCCAAGAAGCCTTCGTGACCAGCAGAGCTCATGATCCTCCACTGTGTGAGAAGATCAAAGACACTCTAAGGTATTCTAAACATTCAAAAGTAACACACTAAAAAAAGTCCCTATAAGATAATACAAGCAAACACTAAATTAATTGGAAGAACAGTTACAACAACCAACACTAGAGCAACTTACCGGTGCAAGTGAAACTAAAAAATGGAAGCACCCTCCGGGTATACTCTGCAAAGTGTGGCTTGATGTCTATCCTAGGTACCGCGGTATACCCCTACAGTCACCTATGTATGTCCCTAAAATATATAGGCAACTAGGTTGCCAGCATGCAAATAGTCACCAGGTGGGTACAGTCGAAATTCGGGTAGACCACAATGAGAAGGGTATCGAGCCCATAACCTGTTAAGGGTATCGAAAGCAAGTGGTCTATAAGACAACTGAGGACCTTGAAAGGATTTGAAACCCACGAAGCCCCGTGGAAAATGAAATTGATGGAATCCCAAAACAAGCCATCTATATGTGTTCTCCACTACGATTGGTCCAGCTTTGGAGGGGTTATCTCCGCTACCTTTCCGCACACGACCTCGTGTTTATCCCCTGTGTTAGAGGGGGGTCCCAGATAAATTTCATGATACTAGGCTTAGACACTCCCTAACTCAGACTCCAATGTTTGGTTGTAATGGCCTTGAAGAGTTTCCTCTCCAACCTAATCCAAGGCCCTAATCCTGAACTAGTTGGTTAACCCTACAAACATAAAAGTCTGAAAATTTTTAGATTCAGCATTAATTTTATGGCTTTGTCTTTTGTCAAGGGGTATGAAAGTAAAACTGATGATGTGTAAAATACGAAAGAAAGAATGAATAAAAAGATAGAAACAAAAACTTTCACTTAATGCAAAATTTCAACAACTTTTCAAAAAAAAAAAAAAAATCTAAGATTTTGGACAGCAAACCCAAAAGGAATTTCACTCGACTATGAGCTACATATGATCTAAGTAAACTACAAAAAACTTATAAAATAAAAGACTTTTCCCTGGCTAATAATGCAAAAACACACTCTTCAACCAAACAAGAAAATGAAAGAGATTTTTTTTATTTGAATGTTGATAAAGCAAAAAGAAAAAATACCAACAAGTAAAAAACCAAGAAAAAAAATTCTGGCCTAAATCACAGATCGCAAAGAATCACTTCAAGAAATCACACACTAGCAACTTTAAAAAATGACTCTCACACTTGTCTAAAAACCTTAAAAAATTCTTTTTAATGACAACGCTTTTTTTTTTTAAATAAAAATAAAGATATGGCTAAGATCAACCCTAAGCTACTGACTGCTAAGACAGAGATTCAAAAACCTGAGAGGTATAACTCTTATCAAGGGAAAGGATGACTGCCTTACCCTCAACAAAAACTATCCTGCACGGGCACGCTACTGATAATCCAACAACAAGCATGTGAACGCGAGTTGTATAGATCCAGAAGGCGTGTACACGCAGGTTGACCTTATACAGGCCACGTGTATCTCTAAAATCTGAGAAAAAATAAAAAAAGACAATCCAAACCAGGAAGAGACCACTAATATTGATAACCATGATCTCCTGAAGGCTTGGACACTCTCTTTAATAGAAAAAAGCAAACAATGAAAGGAAAAAAAATTCATAAAGAAAACCAATCTGAGATGAGATTGTAAACAACCAAGACTCAGACAAAGCTCCAGAAAACCCCTGAAATTGACTGATTATAACAGGGAAGAGGATGACTGCCTCAAATTTTTTTTTGGATCTACATGCTACTGCTACTTCTTTAGCTAGCATTCACACGCGGGCTATAAGAGAGTAGGGCACGGGTACACGCGTACAGACCTTATGCAGGCCGCATGTACCTCTGTGGGTCTCGTAAAAAAACAGTCAAGAAAATAACAGAGATAGTTGGTATGGGAAACCAGACTCTCTGCTAGCTCAGACTTTATAGAAACTAAAANAAAAAAAAAAAAAAAAGCAGGCAAGAAAAAACAGTCTTTTTTTTAAAACTACCCAAAAAATAAAATTCCAGAAACCCTAGAGACTTCCCCAGTATGGTCGCCAATTCTGTTGTGAGGGAAATCTCCTTACAGACTAGAAAATAGGGTTATACTTTTCATGCAGATATGACCAAGAGAAAAACTACTTTCTACCTTCGTCCCTAGACTTAAATCCCATTTATTTTCAGTAAATACATGGCCAAATCAACCTACCTTGTTCCGGGCATTTGATGTTGATCCTCTTTCACACTTGACCACTTGTTCACAGTTCTCCTTCCAAAGCTGACCTGCATACAAGACAAGCAACAACTACACATGCATCTTAATTATAGACTAACGGGTTAGAGATTCAAACATGTACTTAACAAACTATGAATAACTCGTGAATTGGGACGGGAAAGCATTTTCTTTATTACTTTGAATGAATCAACTTACAAAAAATTGAGACCAGCCACTGCTCTGTGAACCTGATCCTGGGCTCCTCTTCAACTTTCCTCCAACTTCTTTGCTTTGTATCTCTTCTGGCACAAGGATAGCTAAATGGTTGGGACAATGGGAATATGAAAATGGGCAGAGTTTCTTTGCTATATTTTTTCCCCTCCAAATGGGACCCCTACCCCTTCTTTTATAGGCTAGAAGGAGCTAGGTATTTGGACAAACCCTAGGCCATGCATGGCTGAGAGTTTCAGTTAACTCACCCAAATATGTTTGTTACATCAACAACTTTCCTTTTTTCGTGCTTTTGTCGGTCCACGTGTGTTGTTTTAGGTCAGCTAGCGTGTACACGCATGCAGTAATGGAGTAGGGTGTGTGGGCCCTTATAAAAGAGGTTTTTTAAAGAGTTGTTCAGCAGTGCTTTGGCAAAGAAGGGATCTGAGATGGCCTGATGCCAAGTAAGCATGTATGGTGCAATTTAGAGTTATAACATCTTCAAGATCACTTTTTTAATTAACAATTTTTTGGAATTATTATGGTATGCCATGTGGTGCAAAGTGACAGACTCTTCTTCAAATATCTTTGTCTCTTGGGAAGCCAGTTCTTCAGCTATAACCCTGGTTTCAATCATCCTTTGTTCTTCCCATATAGGCTCTTCTATCATGTCATCAACTTCCATGTCCTCGAGAATACCTTTAGCTTTAGGTAAATATTTTTCTTATTTTTGGACTTCTCTTTTTCTTTCAATAGAGGTATGAATAGTGTGAGGTTTTTCAATAGTCTTTCTGGTAGGTCCTTTGTCTCCACCATCATTTGAATTTCCGATGGAATGCCTTTTCTATTCTTGACTGTTATTTTTGGGGTTTGGTATTGGCTGAGGTACTCTTCTATGATACATTAGGTGAAGTTGGGTCTTTGTTTATTGCTTCTCTACCCCATTGCTTGTAGTACTCATTTGTGCTTGTTAATGCCTCGATATCATCTAGGGTGTTTTCAATAGATTCTTCTAGAATATTTTTATTATCTGCCCCTTCTTATTCAAATGGAATGGACTTACTAAAATATGAGGTATATCCAATTAAAGACATGTGTTTCGAAAATAAATCTTTAGGGTCAAAACCATGAATGGCTTGGGATTCCTTTAAATTGATTTAGTCAAATTGAATTGTATATTCATACAAATGAGAGATCTTCTACACAGACATCTCTCCAACTTTCCATGACAATGGGATACATTTATTTTTTCTTTTATCGTTGAAGAAATGTGCCCAACATTTGTATTGTCTACATACTTCAACGATGAAAAGTCTATCAGAAACATAAAATGGTAACAATAAGGGTTTCTCCTGTAATCCATAAAGTCTTAGAAAACTAAATTCTTCCTAGCTTCAAAATATCCTTTCTCGGGTAGAAAGGATGCAGCTTCTAATGATAGTCTATATGTGGTGGGACCATGAATCATATTCTTAAAAGAGGACAAAAAACCATTTTTCACTTCATAGAAATTGTATGGGGTGTTGTGCCTCCATACCACTGGATTCCATAACAAAATTGGATATTTCTTGAAGTCAACATTCTTAGATTTGGGCAAGTACTCAAATATGTGACAATAAACTATAACATAAACTAGTTATGAAGTCATACATAATTTATTGGTCTTTCTAAGGCTCTCCAAATGGAACGAAATCTCGTTCGAAATAATGCGAGCCCAATCAATTACCTCATTTTCATGGATTTAATGATGGAGAATATATGTAATATATTTGGGCATTGAGGCAAAGGACTCATGTCCAATTATTCTAGTGAATAGCTAGGAAAATTATTTATATGGGTGCTTTAAAGAGCATAACTCAATTCGATGTCGCTCGTTGGGCTTGTGAGGAAACTTTTGAGAAAATCCATTCCTTAGTCATGTGCTTTAAGAAAATCATCAGCTTGGACATTATTTAATATCAAAGTAGGGTCAGGAAGTCTCAACATACTTATAAACACTGAAGGGGCCAGAGAAATCAATGGTTTTCCTTATATCTAGATAATTCTTCTCTTTGTATTGAATTTTTTAGCGCACCAGAGGACCAATTCTTTTAAATCAGCTACTTATGTAATGAATCCAACCAATGCAATACCTAAGGTCCAAAATTTGTTCAATTTTATTTCTTCGGATGGGAGAGATGAGTACCACTCATATGCCTGCGACCATTAAAAATGGTGATCTTCCCATTTGAGGGTGTTGACAGTGTTTCCACAATATAACTCTTTCGTTTTGCTTGACATGTCTTACAAAAACTTCCTTTTTTTGTATTAGTATGTGGTGCTCTCGTCAATATAATATTATGGAGCAGGAAATTCAATTATTTATTTACATTTACCACACATTTCCTTGATTATTAATTGTTGTAGCTCTTAATTCGAAGTTTTCAATTGCACGATATGATTTTTAGATTTATGGAAAAGATTTTACAAAAATCACGCCACTTAATAATGGTAATGAATTCATATCAACGGTGGTTGATGTGGTGGTGGGAAATAAATGTCATCAGGAATGGTGATATCATATCGAGGAGTATGAAAAATGGTTAAGAATGGAGGTGCAAAGTGAGGGATGAAAAGTGTATTATGGTGAATGCGGAAATGTGGGATGTAGGATTGCGAGGTATGGAGAAAAAAAGGAGAGATACAAGGGGACTCCCGCATTTTCATTTATGGAATATACTAAGTACGAAAAAAAAATGTTTTTTTTGTGGGTTGCGGAATATGTGAATCATTTTGGAGAACACGGAAATGTGGGATGCAGGGTTGTGGGTCTAGAAAAAGGTAAATGGAAACAAAGGGATGACCATGCATCCACATTCATGAAATCGATTAGTGTGAAATGGTAAAAGGGTGCATTATGAGTGATGCATAAATAAGAAGGGTCTACTTGAGTACTACAGGTTTGCAGGTTATAGAACGTGGGTATTTGTGGGGTGAGGGATATCTTCACCTTCTGCAAAGAGACTTCCACAACAAAGAAAATGACTAAGTGTTGGGATTTTGTAGGGGTGGAAAATAAACTAAGTATGGATTTGCAAACTTGGTGATAACACACATTTTTAAAGAAAAGTATCCAAGTATAGGATGTTGGATATATTTTATATTCTTTGCACGACTAGAATGGGTGGTCCTCCGTTTTCGTGTCCATTTTTGGGCAGTTTTTTTGCACATGGTTTTTTCTCCGATGGTTTTCTATTTTCGTTTAAGGAATTAAGGTTGTTGACTAATATACGTCATTGGATTATGGTTTTGATGACACTAGCTCCTATATGTATATTGTATTGTAAAAAATGTATGGTGAATGAATATAGAAGATGTTGGTTTTCTCGGTTTGGGTTTCCAACAGAAAAAATATCTGTTTGATGTGTGTATTTGTCATTATATCTTTTTTGATCTTTTATTGAAAATCTATTTGTAGTAAATAATTGTACAAGGTTATAATCTACATAGGATATATAAGAAACTAGAAAAATGACTATGGATGAACCTTTATACACTAACTTTGATTGACAAATGTAGATCAACAACTTCATAGTGAGACAAGAATTCAACATACTTGAAGTTTTTTTTAAATAGCACATTGAAAGGGAAAACATGATGGCATGAGTGCTTATGCAAAACAAACACTTAATAGGTACCACATGAATCACTCTTTGTTCTAACTCAAATCATTTGTCATGAATATCACAAACATGTGAGGCTAATACTGAGGTAAGAGAGCATTGTGTGCAAACTCAACCTCAAATTTGACATAATTTGAAACACATGCTAACTAGAAAAATGAAATTTGATACAAACACATCTTTATGATGTAGGATATTTTGTAATGTTGTACTTGATGATGTGAATATATACATACCTTGGTATTGTGAAAATATACAT
>ML816415.1:41805-55263 GCA_009831015.1 Picea engelmannii | reverse complement strand
AGATATCGTGTGCCCCAAACGGAGATCGTATGAAACATTTACTCCCTAGATAAGTTAATGTATCAACTACCCCCATCGAGGCCCATAAACCTTTTGGTGTTTCATCTCGCGGGGTTAGGGCTTTGGATTTTCTCATTTATTCTTTATGTTAAAAAGGCCTTTTGAGCCTCATTGTAAACACATCTTCTTGTGAATGAGCGTAGCCATCACATATCTTCTTAGAGATAAGCTGCCACCATTCTAGTGAGTTCATTCACTCTGTATTTTTACAGTTTCTGTACATTTATTTCACTAATAGAAATTGTGTATTATTGTATCTCTGTGTTTCTTGCAATATCTCTGTGTATTTCCTTATTATATATCCACCTTCATTTCATTCTCAAAATAATCTAGATCATTGGAATTTACTTTTCCTTGAAATTTTCAAAGACTTCCAAAACAAATTTATTGGATTTGAAACTTTATTCATACAAGTTTCATGATTTTCTTTTATCAAGAAGGATAATCCAACCAAAACGCATTGGGAATTATCTTCCCTAAAGTTAAGAAAGTTCTTCAAAAATTTTAGTTGTTTAGAATTACAGATTGTTGTTCTATTTTTTCTTCATAGATTAGAGTTTTATTTGTTTTATTTATCATATAGGTTATAATATTTTGTTTTAAATAAATAAAATCTCGTGTATCTCAAAATTTACCAATCTTACTAGAAATGATTGTTCTAACTCATAATGAAATTTTTTGACATGTTATCATTAACTAGAAAGGAGAATAATTTATTTATTTCCTCATAAAAGTTGAAAGTGTATGTTTTGGGTAATTCTCTTATAAGAAGAGGATTTATTGTCAAATTTATAACTCATTGTTTATTCAAGGCATTTTATTAATTATGAAAAATAATGAAGCATGAAATTAGTTTATTTTGGAAATATAGAGTTAGGAATGAGGAAATGAAAACTTCTATGAGTATACTTTATAACTCAGGTATTTCTAATTCATATTCATAAAACATACATAATCCCTAAGTGTGTAAAACATATTGATTTTCCCCATCTCATACAAAAATGAAATAAGAACAAAAGATATGGAAAAAGGAAATTCAATTGGGAAATGCAAGTATCTTCACTAAAGCTATGGATGCTCACTAGCAGTGAAGCAAGGCCTGTGATGTCAAGGTGACTACACCATAGGCTATGGACGCTTTTTGGCAGTGTAGCAACACTGTGAAGATGAAGAAGGATTACTAATAAGTATCTTTATTCTATTACTCAATTTAATTAGTTTCCTCAGAAATAACTTTATCTGACCTTAATTAAGATATATTTTTTTCTTTTTACATTTACAAGTTTCAAAGCCTTGGATTGATATATATCAGTTAGAAATTTTATTTTTGACCTAAAATTTATTGTTGAATTACCTTAGATAGATCCCGAGTAAAATTAAAGGAAGGAAAATATCTTTATCCTATCCTGGTCTTGTTCTCTCAGACATGTTAAAATTTGTAATTATTAGTAGTTTTGTCTCTTCTATTACAATTTAATTTTTAGAATTGAGAGAAAAGATTTTACTAATTTATTTAAAAAAGAGAAGTTAATTTTAGAATAAGTTTTCAAGTGATATTTTTTTAGAGTAATGACTCCATATGCAATAGTGAAGGAACATGGTCTATTGTTTTATAGTGCTTGGCAGGGAAACACAATCCCCAATTGGAGCCTAATGTTGTAATATTGTTTAATTTTTAATTAAAAATAAAATTTCTTAATAATTAGTTTTAAATTAGTAGTTAGTTAAATAATTGTTTAACTTTTAAATTTTCTTTTATTTTTGGTTTAGATTTTATTTTTATTTTTTTTAAACATTTTAATAAAAATCTAATATAGTTTAGTTTTATATTGTTTTAACTTTATGTTGAATTTCATTCATTTTGTATTTTATTTTAATAAATCATCGAATGAAAATTTAATTTGTTTTATTATATGTTGTATTATACAATAGTAATAATAATAATCTATTTTTTAGGTCACGACCAAGCTAGACACCAAATTGGGGTATGATACCCCCTTGTTTGTGGCAAAAATGACCCCCTCCGCCCAACAATATGGCTGGTAAAGTATACAGAGGTATGCATACCCTACTCCCCTATGGATTTGAACTTCTGACCTCTTAGGAGGAAACACATGTTGTTAACCATTAAAAAATCTTCTATGTCATAGGTTGATTAGGCGCGATTAGAAAAAATCAATGACCCATATGTAATTTTGTCCCCCTCGTATGCACGATGGTTAATAAAGGGGATGGGACCCAAAATGGTATACCACAGTTTTTCCATAACCATGTGGCAGCGGTGCACTAATCCCCCCCCCCCTCTTGAACGATTTTCATTTTTTTTATGCAACCCCTCAAAAAAGTGGCATGATTATGAAATAGCAACGTGGAATGTTAACATCAAGTGGCGTAACTCTAAAATGAATCATTTGATTATTGTTATAGAATTTTTTTCCATAGTCTATGCATCATGCTTTGGTGGCCTACTCTTTCCCTCTGCAGACTCAGTTTCCCCATCTTGTCGAGTCAAAAGTAAAAAATTCAAATTTTTGTACATATACATGGGATATAGTTATACAACATGCATATATGTAGGTTGCTCCATTAGAACCCGCGTACATTGAGTTTTGTGCTAAAAATTAAAAATACTTTGGATTTTCCATGCCAAGTCACGAGATCCATGATCCTTGTCCTTTCATATGCTGGAAAAGCTCTGATTCGACCCTTCAATTCCCTTTGGAGGTTATAAATTGAGCCATATACAAGCTTTGAGAAAATGAGAGAAAAGTTGAGAGCAAGTACACTCTGGAGAAATTTTTCCTCATATTACATCCTTGAGTCTACATCCCTTAGTCCCTTAATTCTAAACTACCCTTATGTTGATCCCCCAAGCTCTCCCTATCTTATGAAGGAGGAACCCAATTACTCCTAGAACTTTTGAGCTTATCTTGTAGAGGATTGAAGTGGTGAAGGCCCAAGTGGAGGGACTTAGTTTCTCGGTTTCAACGACTTGTTGATACAAGAGGTTGTCACCTATGTACTCATGTTGATTATATTAATAGAAATACTCTTTTATCGTCCAATTATAGGTTGCAAATGTTTATATTATTTTCCATGGGTAAATTTTTTATACATGTTAATGGATTTATGCTAGTTTATATGCTAACATTTCATACATTTTCCATATGCTTATGTATCTTGGATGTTGAGGACAAGTTGTAGGTATCAGGCATTGGATTGTGAGCTCAGCATTGGTCTCCTATGAACATCCAGAAGAGGTAGGCTTCTAGAATTTCTTTTGTTGGAATTTTCATTTATCTATCATACTTGATATTTCGATTGATTTCTTGGTGTTGTTCTAGTTTTTGTGGTCCTACCCAAAACCATAGAGATTTATTCCTCGTAACAGAATTGGCGACTCCACTGGGGAATATCCTTTTTGGGGTTAGTTGGTGATTTTTCTCTTTTATAGCTCTCTATTTTCCTGAGTTTCTTTGTCACTTGTAGCTTAACAACTTGTACATTGTTGTATATCTGAGTTGCTTAGCTTAATTCTTACCCAATTAGTGTTTTTCTTGGAATACATGTGTTTTCCTTGAATAGTCGTGTACATACGTGAGTTGTATGTGTCTAGGGCACGTACATACACTTATGTTCCCAAAATAGTCGTGTACATATTTTCCTAATCCTTTTAGGCTCAGTTTGGTGTTTGTTGGGTGGGTTCTGAGTGTTACTAAGTCTTCTTGGGTCTTTGTTTTGTCTGTTAAGTGCTTGCAGAGTGATAGGAAGTTGTGTTATGGTTAAATTTTTGGCAAACTTGTTTCTTGTTATTTTTCTCATTTTTAGTCCTTGCATTTAGGTCTAAGTAGCAGCTTCTTGGTGTCATTCTTGGATTGTATTCTTGTTATTGTAGTAGGGTCTATATAAGAGTTTATTTGTTTAGTTTTTGCATTTTCATTCCTTTATATTGAAAATACAAAAAAAAATGGCTTTTTCATTTTCATTTTCATTTTCCTATATTGAAAATACAAAAAAATTGCATTTCATTCGAAGAATTTGCACTTTTGTCTACATTGTAGTAGTCTTGGCATTTTAGGAAATATTGCGTTGTTATTGAAATTAAAATAGACTGCATCTTGCGCACATCATTTAGAAGCATACCATTTCTTTTAAAAAACAATGCTAGTAATTAGTAGTGTTTTTACATGTCGTTCTTTCATACCTTGAGTCATAACACCATTAGTTTCAGGATCATAGCTCTTGAATTAACATAACCTATTAAAATTAATGCTCAATGATTAAAATTGGTTAGAAATATTTTATCTCTTAGGGTACACAAACAAGTTTAGGATTTAGGGCCTTGGAATAGGATTTTGTGAGTATAATTCTCCAAGGATACAAAACTCAACATAGGTGTCTATCCAGGGAGTGGTGAAATCCATTATATAATTGGTGTTCTTGGGAGACTCCACTAAAACCGGACTTAAGTACAAGGTTGTGTGAATTTGGTTGCATAGATAACCCCCTAATACCTTCCTAGTGTCAGAGATATTTCTACAGTTCTATTTGTATCTAGGGGTTCTTGGGGTACCTCGGTGCTTCTTTAGCTTTGGGATTAGCTATCCTTCCCATAAGGTGGACCTGACCTGTGATTGTTTTCCAGAGCATTGGTTATACCATGGTGATCTTAGTTTTTTATCATAGGTATCCACACAAGTTACTTGTAGGAGTTATTCTGTAGGTACCCTGAATCATATGGGGATTAGAAAACACATAGAATTTATGGAGGATCTTCTCTTTAGAGGGGTATGAATTATTACGTTGTGAATTCCACGAGGGTCCTTATAACTGATTCTTTTACCTTTGCTCTATTTTTTGGGAGTCTCAATCGTCTCCTGGGAAAGGCATGCCTTCTTTAGTTCGGGAGGCCCCTTTTCAGCCACCCTCTCATGTTTGCGTGCATTGGCTTCTAGTTTTATTTAGGATTTTTTTCTTTTTTTATTATTTGGCCTTAGGATTTTGCATTGCATCATGAGTTTTGAGTCATCCTAGAGCTACACTAGACTCCCCATTAGTCTTTCTGGCTCATGAATCAATTACCGTAATTTGGTCTGATACCAAAATTGCCTCCTAAAAGGTGTAGAATTAATAAATGTGGTACGTACATCACCATCGCTTAGGAGTATGATCATACCATCATGAGTATTGATTCATATATGATTATTGAATTTATTCCAACCTTCATTATGGTTAGTGGAGTCCCCGTGACTCCCTCGTCGTTGATTACTTGGATTTTCAGAACTCCCTCAGTTAGTGCTACCCATTCCATAAGCTTAGCTCAATCCATGGGGACAGATACTTTTATATTTTTGAGTTGTATGAGTTCATCATCATCGATATCCATTCCCCTGACACATTTTCGATGGGGATCCATAGTTATAGTGCTCATTCGATGCCTCTGGCCTCTATTCCTTTTTATTTTGGTATGCCGAATATGACTTTGTACATGTCTTCCTCCATTCTGACATCTAACATTAATGCTAGCTTTGGGTCATGGGGCACATCACCTCATTTTAATCCTTTCCTGTTTGGTGGGGGGAATATCCCTTAGCCATTTCCTATGTTAGGATCCAATCCTAGTTATAATTTTCAAGGATGGAATGGGTAAATGGGGAGTGTTTCTACTTCATATATCCCATATGTCTATCCATCGTCAACAATGCATGTTCCCACGAATTCCTTTCTTATGGGGGAATGAATTTTATAACATGGGAAACCCCTCATATAGAGTTCCTTCATTAGGGGGAAATGTATATCCTCACATGGGTAATCTATATCATATCATGTTTTCCTCACAAATGGTCCCATCAGTGATGATTCCTTTACAAACTTTCATGAATTAGTTAGGAGGGGGATATTATCCTACCAGGCAGGGCCATGGTGTCTACTAGAACCCTTCTTGACCCACAATCTCTCAAAGTCAATATTTCCTAGGATCATGGTCTTAGACGCCACAACCAAGGCTCTCTTTTTTGGCCACGATGATTTTTCCAGATCTGTTGAGATTAATGAACGACCCTATGTGTCATGATCCGGAATGGCCCCCAGTTCCTACCAAGCTTCCCCTAGACATTCAAAAATTTGAGGGTAAGAGTGGCAAGGATCTAGGTGATCATGTTACTACTTTTCACTTATGGTGCTCGTTGAACTCTCTTAATAATGACTTGGTTTGTTTGATACTGTTTCAATGCACCCTTACAAGGGTTGTTGCGAAATGGCACATCAAGTTACCAGGGGGCACATGCCAAACTTTCCATGAGTTGGACTTAATTTTTCTCAACCACTTTCAATTGTTGGTTCGTTACGACGTTGGTACCGATATTTTATCAACTTTCCATCAGGAAAAATCCACCCACATCTCATATCACATTCAAGAGTGGCGTAAAATAAAATGGTTGATTAAAGCTAACATTCCTCTAGAGTTTCTATTGGAGTGGTTCCTTAAGTCCCTATTGCCTTATATTTCTAAGGATGTTTCTACATCCAGGGTAACGATAGAGGAAGAGGCCATATTTAAATCCCAGTAATTATATCTTATATATGCTCAATTTGGGATGCTCTAAAATTATTCTTGATGTACCACGATCGAGTAATGATCCAAGAAAAAATCCTGGACCCCATGCTGATGGAATTATAGGCTCAAAAAATTCCAAGTCTGCAGATCAGGTGATGAATCAGATGAAAAATTTATCTCTCAACCAGTCTACAATGGGACAAGATACGACTTCGTCTCCTCTCGCTAAGTCCTTGGAATTACATTTCGTACAGTTGAAAAACCCGAAGGGTAACCAACAACCCAAAGGGAATAAGAGGAGAGGTATAAATAATAAATGCAAGGGTGGGAATAATAACAAGAAGGAAAATCAGAATAATGACAAGTCTGGTAAAATTGTTGGCGAGGGCAAGAAGGAAAATTGGAAGGTGAAGTTTCCATGTAAGTTGTGTATAGATGATAACCTTACCCATTTATGCCCTAATATAGAGGAATCCTCAAGGATTATAACGAATCAACCTGCTATGTTAATCATGGATGATTTTAGGGGCTAATTTTCGCTCATGGGATAATTTTCCATGGTTTTTCCCAAAAAAATATTCATTTTTCTAAAAATGATTCACCCAAACTTTACAGGATAAAATTATTTTACCTTAAAAAACGCAAAATTTTATATAAACTATATAAAATCCTTATAAATTTGAATATTTTTACAAAAATATCGACAACATTTTAGATTTGGAATATGAAGGATTAGTAAGATTCTCCAAGGTTTCTACATTTTAAAATAAATTTCCATCTTTAAAATCATCCCTGATGTTAACTATTCCATTTCCGCATAATCAAAATATGGCCTCAAGAACCGTGAACATATGAAATGTCTTGGGTGGAGGTCAAAATCCCCCGACACATGATGGTGTCCATCAATGTGTGAATATGGTCTGATTTGAGGTTAGCATAGTCACTAGGACTCGTGATTATGGTCCTTCACGACCTACTTTGGGTACAGAGCCTCCCCCTTTGGAAACACCTTTGCAGATCGATAGGCCTAACCCTATGCCTCACATTCCGAAATGATTTCTTAAGAACTTTACCCATAATTTCAATGCCAGAGCCGCCCAAAATTACTCTATTGTCGAAGATTTGGGCCAAATGTCGTGTATGGTGTCAGCTTTGGAGGCACTCCAGACGTGCCCCACACCGAGGAATTCCTTTTTATCTACACTTGGGGTTCTCAACTCAAGCGACTCAAAAGTTATCAAGTCTGATGTCGCATATGTCCAATCTCGCTTACCTTACCATGTGTCTTTTTGAATCCATGTGGAATATATGAATATAAATATTAAGTGTATTGTCATCGATGAAGGTGATTCAATGTTTGTGATGTCTCTATATTTTTGGAAATCCATTTCCTCTCCCCATATTTCTCATTCTATGACTATGTTAACTCCATTTTATGGACATTCGTTCAGACCCCACGGTATCCTCCATGCTTTTCAGGTCTATTTAGGTGGTAAAATTGTGGCGGTCGAGGTCAAGGTGGTTGATGCACCCCTTGACTACAATATTTTACTAGGGCATAATTGGATTTACGCTATGACAGTTGTCATGTCATCGTTGTTTCATGTTTTACAATTTCCCCATGAAGGGAAGGTTGTGATGATCAACCAATTATCTTTCTCGTGCTCCAGTTCCTCTGCATCGGTGGGACCCTTGGTACCAATTGTTGAGAATTCGCAAAAGGAAATTGAGAACATTGGTGTCTGAATGTATCCTCCCCTGATGGGAACCTTTAATTTCTTGGTGCTAATCTCGTATATTAATGTTGTTTCCGATGAATCTTCATCGTCATTTAGGCATGTATCGTTATGTACTTCATATTTTGATGACCCATGGACTCTACCTTCTCTGACTACATCGTATGAAGGTCACTCACACATCAGAATGAAAATTCCATTGTATGCATTTGAGATTGCATATTTGTTTATCCAAGAAGCCACTATAGACCCAGATCCTTCGTCTTCGTGGACTGAAGAAGTGGATGTTGTCCTATACCTCATATGGGCCATAAAAGTTTTTAGTTCAAATGTTTTCCTCGACAATACTTTGCCTTTGGATGAAGTGATCTTAGAGGGCATCACTAGTCTTGAAAGGCCTTGGGAGGACCTTCACCATAGATATTACTTTTCCCATAGATGGAAAGGATCGAACGAGATGAGTTTAAGTCCACAATGAACAAGATTGTTGGTCACACCAAGATTCCCTTGGATAAGCATGGCATATATTCTTAAGGGAACATGGCGAATATCTCTCCTACCATTGCGATCAACTTATCTCGAACCCCTGGCAAGGTTGAGAATGTTTATATCGATGGAGATTGCTCACCTGAAGAAATTCAGATTTACACCGATATTTTTAAGGAGTTTTGAGATGTGTTTACTTGGTCATATGAAGAAATGCCAAGGACAGAACCTAGTATTTTAGAACAAGAAATCAAGACTTATATGAATTATAATTCAATTTGACAACAATTCCTTGAAACTTTGAATCTTCCTCAACATCTTTCGAGAGACGACCGACGATGTGTACGCTATCAATACAAAAACTACCTCATTATCGGTGACACTTTGTATCGTTGAGGGGTAGATTATATTCTGCATCATTGTTTGACTCACGAAGAAGTTGAATCCGTACTCAATGACTGTTACAGTGGGGCATACGGTGGTCACTTATATAGGCTTGCAACAACCCAAAAAATATTGTGAGCTCGTTATTTTTGGCCGTCAATTTTTAAAGACTGCTTAGAAGCGGTCAAGAAGTGTCACCCTTTCCAGGTGTTCA
This sequence comes from Picea engelmannii, assembly GCA_009831015.1. Classification (NCBI taxonomy): domain Eukaryota; kingdom Viridiplantae; phylum Streptophyta; class Pinopsida; order Pinales; family Pinaceae; genus Picea; species Picea engelmannii. The sequence goes on along the minus strand of ML816415.1, from coordinate 45,827 downwards.
CTTGTAAGATGCATTTTCACCCTACCCCTCTTCACCCAGTCATTACCATCAGTCCCTTCACCAAGTGGGGGGTGAATTTCATGGATTACAACCCGAACTCGGTTGGGGGGAACCATCACATTATTGTGAGATGTGTCCTTGAAAAAGGAGCCCATGAGTTAGAGGATTGTGAAGGGAACATGTTGAAAGAGCCCAAAAATGGGCTCTATCTCAAAAAGTATTATGCTTGAGCCCTCCAGCTCAAGCATGAGCTTTGTACATTATTGTACTTTACTATATATTTTTACCCACTTTATATAGTTTTTGTCCTGTATTTTCCATTTTTGAAAACATATGGATTAATTATGCAGTGTAAGACATTGCTTGAAGTGATTTTTTTAGGTTATGATGGATTTTCAACATTCCTTATCCTTTTTGTGCCTCTGGAAGGTATATATCATCACTGACATATAAGATAGGTTTTCACTTCGCTTTTCATTTTTCCATTGTCCTATGACCAGGATTCATATTCCCTAGGTACAAACCCACTTTTTACCAACACATAACCTCCTCGTTGTTACTAGAAGTGTCTTTATTAAGTGGTAGAGACTTACCAAACATGGGGGGCCTAGTTACAACCAATGTTTCCATTTGGTGTCCATGTAGAAGTTACTCCATAGGTCTCAGAGTCCTTTAGAGTCCCACTATGAAATTGTGTTCAAGCCTCATGTCTTCTACTCGTTATTTTTCTGGCTACTACCTATGGGACTCCCTCCATTACATCCTGGAGTCTCAGTTAATCTCCTTTTTAGACACCTTAAAAATGAAAAGATTGTCAAGTGAGCTAGTTTTCTTTCACATTCATTAAATAGATTTGAAAGAATCTCTATTTGGTATAAGTTTACCCCTTTTTCAAATAGAATGGACTAACTATGAAAAATAAATACTCTATTCAACATTGACTAGAAGAGTTCTCCTTGGTATTGTTTTACACTTTTTTGGGCTCGAGAGACTAAATTTATGAAAAAGAACACTATTAGAAGCCTACTTCTTGAAGTTGAGTTTTAATTGCATTTCATTATCCTTCTTGTGTTATTGAGTCTATTGTTGGCTCCATCTTTCTCATTGTAATCCCATTTCCCCGACATTTCTTAGTGTTATCCAAGAAGTTCCTTTCATATATCCTTTGCATCTTGACATCCCTTACGCCTAGAGGAAACATCCCCCCAAGTGTCCTATCCTGCATGTGTTCCCTTGCATCAAGCGTAGGTATGCTCCACCACATGAAACTAGTTGGCTTGTTCGCGACACTCGTTTCCTCTCTTGTATCATAACATTCTTTTACCTCTTTTTAAGGATTTAATAATATGAAAAAGAAAAAAATATATAAAAACACAAAAGAAGGGTGGGAAAAGAGTATTACCTTCTATCGACAACAATTGTGTCTCCTTTTAATATAGAATAGATTTTTGAGTCCATTCATAAAAGATTTGGGTTTAGTATGGCCTTAAGAATATGAACTCGTTACTAAGAGATTACTCCTTCGACTAGTTATTCTTACAGTCCCTATGGAGAGTTCATTGATGCCTCATGTGTCACAAAATTTTGTCAATGTTCAGTCTTGATTCTATGTTTCCATAGTTACCCATCTGTCTTATGCTCTTGTTCAAAGGAAGTCTAAACCTGTGTTGGCCATTCCTCATAATTCTTGACTTTGCATGTCAACCATCCCTTTATGTTGGCATGTTTTTTAGACAGAGGCATAGTAGCGTAGCGATAATGGTAGTGTTTGTCATTGATGGCAATAATATAATCTCTATTTTTACAAGCTGCCTACACAGGGTTTTTAAATTCTCGTTACTCGTCACAACCTTTCTCATTAAATGACATTTGTTACTCGTCGCTTTCTATGTACCTTCTTTTCGAAGAAAAAAAATCATGACTGTAAGCATGAAAACTCAAAGTTGGAATTCATACTTGATTTCATTAAAGGGTTAATGTTCATATGGTATATTGTCGAATTGTCGTATTTCGCTATGAACATGGTTGTTTTCATGGTTATAACCCCTTTTTCTTGAACACGCCTTAGTTACATGAGTATTAAACCGCCACCCATTTATCATTCGACTAATGTTAATGGGGTTTTGATTTATAAAAATTTTTGATTCAATTGTTTATTTGACATATTAATTATGTGATCAAATCATGGATATGCATACTGTTGTTTTCAACTGTTATGATCTTTGTGCGTACCATTACGCTGAGGTGTCATTCCAAGTACGGTGTGGTATTATGATTTTTCATGGCCTCGATCTACACGACTTTTCTCACATGCATGGTAATTAACACTCCTGCCTACCATTTCAAGCTGTCTTTGCATTGCATTGAGGAAACCCAGGGCAATGGCTCTGTGTTTATTCTATCAAACCCTACCTCTGAATCCCATGTCGATTCCTTGTTGTTATTCATGGCTCTTGTGATGAGGATTGAGCCCAACGGTGTCCAGACCTTGTTATCATTTGACAGTGCCAGAGATGACTTAGAAAGGAATGGTTGGCATGTGTTTGTTGAAAAGTTCGAGGGTTTTAATTTAACAGTTTCTCAAGAATTCGCGTTGACGTTCGACGGTTGCAGAGAAAAAATAGGAGACGTCCAGCTTGAGTTAAATGAAGATTTTATTAGCCAAGCCACCGGTCTACCAGCTGTGGGGAAAAAATGGTTCAAAAACTCAAAGATTGAAGAGGTTCCCTGGTCATTGTTGTTCACCTCAAGGAGGATTACCAACTGCGACCGAGGTATGCATGTCTCAGCTTTAAAACCTAGATGGAATGATCTATTAGCTATTGTGAAATAGTTCGTTACCTATGAGGGGAGATATGGTTTGGTTTTCTTGTATCACTTGCGATTGCTCATGAGTTTTATTAATTTCCCCCTGAACATGCCCTATTTTCTCCTTCGAAGTCTATACAAAATGGCAAAGCATTTTAAAAGGCAGAAGTCTGATTCTAGCCTATTCCACCATTGTTTGATCAAGATTATTATTATACATCAGCTGAAATTAAACGATGATTGTTGGGATGCTTTTCTGTTACGAAATGGTTTTAGTAGCAGTGAGTTGGGACAGGTTGACAAGCCTGTCGTCACAGAAACCCTCGTGAAGCCTACCATCTCTCCTCCTTCTCTCTTGCCCTGTGATCCTATTTCTAATTTGGAACCCTCGGCCTATCTTGACACTACCCAACCTGACACCCTACCAGATTCGTATCCTAAGGGTGGTGTTAAGGCTGTTAAAAAATCCACAAGAAAAAAGTGTAATGGCAATGTTGATATCAATTATAAGAGTAAAAGGGCCGCTCGTTGGGTTTCACGGTGTGCCCGAAATAAAACCAAGCCCTGTGTAGAACAAAACGGGATTTTGTTAAGCGAGGATTCTGATTCAGAAATTGAAAGATTCCTGACCGAAGAATATCCATATTCATATGGACTATGCTCTAATAAACCCTATGATTATGTTACAAACCTTCCACCATGTCTAAAAGACAATCCTGATTTCCATGGAATCAAACTCAGTAATGAACCTACAAGTCAAATGAAAAATTCCCCACCTGTTAATACTATTACTGCTAATACACAGTCTATTCAGTCGCAATGTAACAAATGTCGATCATGGATCAATAGGTATTACAATGGCGTGCCTTTACTTCAGTCTCGGCTTAAATCCTTGGAAGATCAGGTGAATTTGTAGCTCAAACCAAAGACAAACGACAAAAAACCACAGGGTCTATTGTGTTTAAGAACGTGGAAGCAACAACTGCAATAGTAAATTCAAAGATTGCTTGATTAAGTCGAATCCCTTAATTTGAGGTATGATTTTTTAAATAAGTTTAGGATGATTTTGTTTTTTTCAAATTAGAATACATGATTTGTTTGCACAGATTACCTTTAGTTTGTTTTGATTGATTCAATAGAATATGATTCTAGTTATAATTATAACTAGCTACAGAATCGTGAGATTCTGTAGCTAGTTAGAAAAAATCGAATTA
>ML816414.1:101921-116509 GCA_009831015.1 Picea engelmannii | reverse complement strand
TCTTAATCCTAAAGAGATGTTACCCATAGAAGGTCAACTAAACTACCATGTTTAACTATAGCTTAACACATTAACAATATCCATTCTCTAACTCAATCATTTGTCTAGTTCATAACCATAACATAAATAACAGAATTGTAAAATACATAACATAAACAACACACAATCATCACATAATGCATAGATATATAATGGAAAACTTGAGAATTGGGAGGAAAACCCACTCTTTAAACATGATCTTGATTTTTTGGAATGATTCATTACATGACCAAAACTCGTCTATAAAGCACCCTCACTTGGAGAATGTCACTCATATGCATGGAATGTTGCAACTAGAGAGACATTCAATCAACTAAGATATGGTAAATCTTCCAGTGTCTCTAACTCAATTGGCTCATTCTCATATGGCTTCTTTAACTTGTGCAGTCCAAGCCACTCGTACTTAATTTTATCTATCTTGTCTTTTTTATGGCTACCATATAACAAAACTAATTGTCCCCCCACAAAGTGTGTGGCTATCATATTACAGAACTAATTGTCCCTCCACAAAGTGTGGCCCTTGAGTCTATTGACATGATACCCCTTTTCCAAGTTGTATCATTCTCCCTGACTTAATAGAGATCAAAATAGAACATGACATCTAATATTTCAAGATCTTATAAATTAATCTTGTATGATTCAGATATCTACCTTATTTGGTCCACCCCAATCCTCAGGGAGGGGACCTAGAATTCCATTAAAATAAATTATTTAACTGATGGTGTATGCCCTTGTAACACCCTTGTTTCCCCCAACTTGTAATTAATCATAATTTATGATTTCCATGCAATGGATTCCCAACATTGTAAATCTATTATTGTTGATTGTAAACACTAATAGTTGAATGATGGGTGAAGACTTAAGTACTAGCCATGATACCACTAGATGAATGAGGGGAGGTTCTATTAAGCTAAAGGACCCCAAGCCACCTTGTTGATGTATTAATTGGAAACATTTAGATTATTTTTCCTTAGATTGAATATCAAGACAATCCAGTTAATGAGAAGGGGTTGGTAGTTTAAAAACCAACCACCCCCGTGAATATAGTTATGGGAAATCTAGCTAGGACAACAAAATCTGCCAGCCAAAGGTACAACAAAGTACCATTTTCTGCAGTTAGATTGACACACGACTTTCCTTCTGACAGGAGGAAGAAGGACAGGTCAAGAACCTTCGGGGGGGAATTGAAGAGACAACAGTTATGTGGGCAAGGGAAATAGTCTAATCTCTAGGGAGGAGAAGAGAGGATGTGTGCAACATGGACATGCATAGAGAAATAACTCAAGGAGAGTTTGGGGCCTCTGAGGAAAAAGAGTGCATCATGGATATGCACAGAGAGAGAGAACTCGAGGAGAGTTTGAGGCCTCTGAAGAAGAGATTTGTTGAAAGAGAATGCACGAGTGCGTGCAATAGGAGGATTAGAGGACTCGTGGAAGAGTCCTTAGCTAGAGCATAGAAGACTTGAATCCCATACTAGAGAAAAAGAGGGTCACGTGCTTGATGTTGGCTAGAAAGAAACCAGCGGTGGAAGGAGAGGGAATAGAGCTGGGACAGTGTGGTGAAAGGACTCTCTTGCATAGAGGAAATCCAATTGAGAATACATCTGATAAACCATGTGGAGGTCCTGAGCTCGGTGGGGAAGAAGGTAGACTTCTTCTACTTCCAGAGAAGTGGAGGAGAGTAACCTCCATGATATATTTCTTGATTTTTGAAAGAAAACACATGAGTGAGTGTAGGATTCCCTGGTGGTATCATGGCTTGGCACGGGGGTGTCCTATTGTCAAAGTGACTAAGAAAGAAGATCCTATGGTTGGGTGGAAAGGTGAAAACACGCAATCATTTGGTCGGATATCAACTGTAATAGATAAGTATTTTCATACCCTATGTAATTGAACTGTAATTTAAGGCTGAATTGCCTGTGAATGTTCAGGGATATGCTTTTTTTGATGATCAAACTGGTTGTTATCTTGCATGTTTGTGTATTTAAGAAATTAAGGAATTATATGGTCTGTAAATGCTTTGTGCACGTGATTGCTTGAGTCTCCTATATTGGCTTGAGTTAAAGGAATTAAACTGTGATTTTGTTGACCATATGCACAGTTACATTTATACATGTTTATACCTCCGGTTGTATTGGATTTCTTGGAAAAGTAAGACAGATTCATATGAAATAAATGACGCCCCCTAAATGGAATGAAACAAAGGAGAAGACCAAGAAGGTCTGGTAAAAGCCCGAAGGAGGGATCGATAACAATCTCTAAGTTGTGAAATTGAATTCAGGTTGTTAATCAAAGGAAAACTCTAGAAGAACCCTCAAAAAACGTCGAAGTCTCGAGATTTCAAACTGTTTCCTTGTGGAAATTTCATGCTTCGAGACAGGACGAATCGCATCCGTTGAATTGGCACCATGAATAAATCTTGGCCCTTTATCAGTGGGCTTAGTTTCAGAATGACCAAGTGTGAGGGTACTAGAGGACTCTGAAGGATGGATTCTGAAGGTAGATTTGGAACGTCGATCAGAACCAGAGTGAGATCTAATCCTAGCCATCCATCGTGGGTTGTTGTTCGGAGTAAGTTGTGAATCTAGAGAATTTTCACTCAAAAAAAGGAGACTCTGAGGGAAGATATGGATCATTAGATCCATTGTAGTGTTTATTTTCAGGGTTCGATGGCATAGATGACCCAGATTCATCGCAGTCATTGAAGTAGGTGTGGAGATGTGATCTCAATCATATATCATAAGGGGTGAGTTTCTTCGAAGTCTAAAGGTCAGAGTAACCTTGAAAGCTGAAATGGAGGAACTCTTATAGAAGTAAATTTGAGAGCCAATGAGGACTGTTGATCGACGCAAAGGTTGGATTAAACATCAATCATCAAATCGTCATAGGTCCCTAATGTTCATGTGGTAATTAAGGCAAAGGGGAGAGTAACATCGTCATGACGTGCAATTCCAACATGGCAACCAACACATTCCTGTAAATAGCACATGTCGGTACCTTTTTCACCAAAGGGTCGAGGATGGGCCCCTATTGGGCTCAGGCCTTTGGATGGTTGCTTGTAGTTATCATTCGTTAGATCTATAGGTCTAGAGATATGGATCATTCATCGGAGAGCCAGTTTCAAATCCTGTTCCAACACTCTGATGCAAGAGCATCGAAAAATATTCCCTTTTAGATATCGTTGGAGCTTATCAATCGACGTTCATAAGAATGGGGAATTTTCACACCACCGATAAGAGGGTATCGAAGAATATTCCCTCATAACCTTGATCAATGTGTTGACAAATCTACCCATTCGATTCGAGAAGTGATCGACGGTGGAAATTAAATGCACATCTCAAACCTTTTTGGAGATTGACCATTCAGAGTTTATTCTGAAGGGTCCAGAGTATGACTCTGAAAGGATATCTAGACCGTTGATCTATCGTGGTCGTAGGAAATCTGAAAGGAGAACTATACCATTGATCTCCTACCAAGACTTAAGAGGGTGGTGTGGATGGTGCCATGTTTCAAGTAAATATTGTGCCACGTGTCAAGCAAGGATTATGCCATGTGTCATGATGACTTGAACCCTACAGGCGAGAATTTGTGGGAAGGTGAGTGACATGTGTTAGGTGGCGATGGTACCATGTGTCTAACAGAGATTGTGTCATGTGTCAAGGTGATTCAGGATTTTGAGATAGAACTCTATGTTGAGTATGTATGTCATGTGCCACGGCAGGTGATAGGCAGTGATAGGGCCATGTGTTAGGGCAGTTAGAAGTTAGTGTGTCCTAAGGGATGACACATGTCGAGAATTAAATGGTTATGGGACAAAAGTAGGCCGGCTGAGAAAAAAGGGGCTTTAGGTTGATAACTTAAATCTTAGCCATTAATCATGGGGGATGATTAAATATTCATCGTCCATCAGAGTAGGCTCGTCGGAGGGGTTTGATTTACCAGAACGAGTGCACTCCAAAGAGAGGACTCTAGGGATCGATCTGCACCATTGATCGGTGAGTGGACGTGATGCAAGGATGATCATTGATCTTTCGTGGAGTTCCACGTGAATGCACGGATGAAAAGGACAGGTGGCAGCACCTAGTTAGGTAAACCCTTTTATCTTGTGATGACGTGTATAGCCACGATAGTCCATGTGTCATGTAGGTGTCATGCCATGTATACAAGGTTACAAAAAGGGGAACAGGAGTTAACCATCGTGCAGGGAAAGAATCTGATGCATTATAATTTGTTGATCAACTAACTCCGGGAACTATCGGCTATGTCAGAGTATGTATGGTCAGAGTAATTCGTTGAAGTGAAACATGACTCCATGGAGAAGGCACTCTAATGAGAGGACCCCAAATGAATCAGATTCGTTGATTTAGAGAATGGGTCGAGGGTCTAATAGGGTGAGGGTTGAAGGGCCAAGTGGTGGATGACACATCAATTTCATGTCAAATGACAAGTGGCAAGAGCCACATGGATGCCACGTGGCAATGAAGTGACTTGAGGTTAAAGAAGGCCTAAGAAGCTTTGGAAGGTCATAACTTTTAATCCAAAGCTCGGTTTTGAGCATGGAAACAGTGGTTGGAAAGATCTTGACGAGCAGAAGACAATGGTGTCCTCGAGAAGAGATTTTGAGATGATTAAGAAAGATTAAAAATTTAATACCTCGTCCCTTAAAAAGGTACTTAGGGGGTTGGGTGTGTTACAGAGTGGTATTAGAATAGGTTACAACACTAGGCCTGGATTGGCCAGAGATCAGTGAAAGGGTTGGTATAATAAGGCAGAGATGAGCATGTTCAAAAGAACTTCTCTACAATAAAAATCATGTTCATTATCTACACAAGTCCCTTGAGGAGGAGCACAACAAATTGAAATTGCACTTTGGAAATTATGGGTGAATTTCAGTAGAGGGATGATATTGTCCCTTTTTCAAACTAATAATTACCCTTGCATGAGTAGGAGTATGATGATAAGCATTAATGGTAAGACCTGAATGAAAGAAGGGAAGAAATGGTAGAATCCTATTACAAGATTCTATCCTGTAAGTATAGATTGTTAGAACACTGGTCTTTGGGATTGTTGTTTATATAAGGGATAAGACCCTTACGAGAAATCCCTTGTGATTAAAGGAGTTTTCTATAGGACCCATGGTAGTATTAAAGTACTACTTAAATAAAGGGATAAATCATGTTTGTATAAGTCCTTGGGTCTATAGGATTGATCAAAAGTTGTAAGGTCAATTTGTTTGACCGTAATGAATGAAATTTATTGTTGAAATAATCTAGTTAAGCAAAGAAAAAAATAAGTTCTTTGAAGTGATTATAGTCCTCATAAAATAGGAAAAGAGGACATGAACATATGAGCCAATTTGTGAGCTCATGGCTATACAAAATGTGTACATGCCTATTAACATGAGTACTTTTTTATGCATGGAAGTGCAAGATGTGGATATGTTGTAATGCATAATATAAGGTTGCATGTATGTAACATGCAAGTAGACCCAGTATACCTATGATGGGTTATAAGGCATGGTCTACTAATGGACCTTTTAGAAGAAGGGTGACCTGATAACAATAGGGAAAATAACAGCATGAATGAAATGTTGGTAATGTTAATACCTAGTGCCTTGTGAGAATAGGGTTTTAATGATAAAAGAAATATTGATATAAATACTAACAAAAGTAGTGTTGGAGAAGTTTTAGATGATCAATGGGTCAGACTGACATCCAGAGGTGGATGGTAGCCATATGGATATGGTTTGGTATGCTCAGCTAGCAATAAGAGAGAATCTAGAAAAGGATTCCCTTGATAAAAAGGTATGTTGACCAAGAATGGTTTGAAGCATGAAGAGAAACTTGATAAGTTGTCTTGTTGCCTTGGGCACTGTTGAAATTGCCCATATTGTATTTCTAGGTTGTTGAATACTTTTATAGCAGTTGAGGCAAGAGTGTTTTCTTGCTAGTTTTTATCATATGGAAAGGGAAACATAGTTATGAATATGTATGTGAGACTTTCCATGTGAAACTTGACAGTTGATTGGCCATAAACTCTCAATAGAGAAGGTTTATATTGAGGTCAAATAACTAAATAGGAATGATATAAAAATGTGCAAGTGATGCACCTGTATGGTGTATGAGTGTATGTATGACTTCCTAAACAAGGAGGCAGTAAGGTAAGGAGAGTGCTTTCCTAGGTTGGATGATGACATGGATGCATGGTTGACCCTATGATGAAGGGTCTAAGTATTTTTTTTAAATAACAACTTGAGTAAGTATGAAATTCCTCATAAAGAGATAAGATGAAATGCTAGAAGAGAAAAAGTGACCTTTTGTTGGTTATTATCTTGTAAAGAGGGCAACATAATTATGATTTTATTGATGAGATTGGTTGTGTAAGTGACTATAAATTCTAAACAAAATTGGATAATGTTAAATCAATATGAATGAATGAGGTAAAAAAGTGCAAGTAATTCACCTGCATATATGTAAATATGCATATACATGCTTAAAGGTATGATATGAATGCTTGAATAAGTGAGATGTGAGGCAAGATTTGTACTTTCCAGATCTAAGTAATGCCATGGATGCATCGTTGACCCTCTGTTGGAAGGGTCTGATTTGTCTTGATGGAATAATGACTTGAGGAGGATGTGTTCCACTCCTCGGAAAAAGCTAGTATAAATTAGAAAGAGAAATTAGCAAGATAGCTCTGATTGACTAAGATAGAAGGCAAAATGAATATGCCTTTGAAAGTTGCATGTAGATGATTGTGAACAAATCATGAGTGAAATGATTGGAATCTACATGCAATGTGGAAACTGTGAAGTGTGTCAGTGGTGGACACACGCAATATACTAATGCATGTGATTAAGTGCATGGATTCACAACTTGAAAGCAAGCCAATAACATCAAGATACTTATTTAAATGTAAATCTGAAATGCATAATATGAATTCATACTTATATTCCTTGTGAAATATTGGGTAAATCCATGGAATGATGAAGTTGAGGTCAACTCAGATAGTGATGGATGGGCAACAAGAGAGTTGCATGTTGAATAAGTTCTTGTGGAGGAACTGTGTGAACTACTTTGTTTGAATAACATAGTTACAATCTTAAGGACTGCTGAAATAGTAGACAGTGGGCTAAAAAGACTAATTATATAAGAATATTGGATTACATTGTAAAACATAATGCATGCAAATGAATGTTGACCAATCCGATTTGGTAAATGTGCAGAATCGCATTGATTCATAATTAATTTGTGAACTAAATTTTGTTGTTGTGAGTATGTTGTTACATCCAGGAAAGGTCAATATGAACTTGACCAATATTGATCAAGGAATAGAGTGGGTAGATCCCAAAAGAGACAGATTGCAGAAACAAAGAAAGGGAAAAGGAGGAACACTTTTCTCATTTTTAAAACTCTGAGTTGCTTAACAGAGTTGTAGTCCTTAAAAGAATAGCTATGAAAACAAGTACAGCTGGTAAAAGGGAAATAAAACAATGAGTATGTTTAGATGAATTGGCTTAGTTGATCCATGTTAAGTAAAGGCAATGAGGCATTGGAATTACTCAGTTGGACTGAAAGTCTCGGGCTGTGTAGAAGGAGTTGGAAAAAGGGAAGAGCCCTTAACTCCTTTCTTGTTGAATATTATGTTTCTCTAGGGTGAGAAACTAAAGTGTTGATGAAAGCAAATGTTTTAACACCGGAATGATGATAGTTGTATGACTATAGAAATAGTTGAGAATTGTTTGCGTTGCACTCATGAAAATATGGAGGATAATGTGATGGAGTGCATAGAGATATGCTCGGACATTTTTGAAAAATGTTTATTGATTTAAATGTAATGATACATGCATTTTGTTTAACATGACAGTTGATATGATTTTAATTTTAATGATGCATGAATGTGTATAAAAGATTAGATTTGTTGAGGGAGGACAGCTACCAATGGTTGACAATCTCAGGAAAAGGAGAATTACAAGAATGATGTTGTTGAAAGATTGATAAAAGGGACTCTGGGAGTCCCCATGAAGCACCACTGTTGAGGTAATATCAGATGGGTTGTTGGCATTCAGGATAGGTATAAAAAGTTTCATGCACATGTGGCATAAGAATTGAAAAGGATTTGGTAAGAACCTCTTCTTAAATGTTTTTATTATTTAATTATATGCATGTAATTTTGGGTGGTTGTTTATGCCATTGATACCCAAGCAAGGTATGATTTGGGAGAGGAATCTGAAGGACGGAGAAAGGAAAATCTGATAGTCATGAATACTTTGACCAATTGGGAATGATTGAGAATAATAGTGCTCATGAGCAGCACATTGACTGAATGCATTAAGGAAATGACAGGGAAGGTAATTGAATTCCCATCATGGAAGGAAGATCTTCCAATACCCTACCATAATTGTAACAATGGTAAAGAAAGGAATTGGGTGGCCATGAGTGTTGGCACCCTGGTTACTAGTAAAGAAAGAATGCATAAATGCATTCATGTGAAACTTTTAGTTTCATGTATGTTGATTTGAGGTCACGATCAGCTAAAGCAGGAAAACACAGTCCCACTGTAATAATCAATGAGTATAAAGGAACTTTGTGGTGAGAAATTGGATGAGTTCCAACACACCATGGCAAGAGTGCCTAATATGAAATATAGTAATCCAAAAATCAATGCAAGAGTGCATTGTGTGTAAATGTGGACATGGACATTGGCACATTGGTTAAATTCATATGATGAATCAATTGCATTTGAAAAGGATTGGCATACTGAATTAATTCATGTGTAAGGAATGGTATTTCCTTTATATTTCAAATCATTGAATATGATGCAATTTTAGTATGCACAAGTTTTGAAATTGTTCAGAAGTCAATGCAAGTGTGCAAGGAAAATATAATGTGCATGAGAACTAACAATTTGTTTGGTTGTGTGAAGACAGAATTGCAGGAAGAAGGGTCTTGGCTATGACAGCAAAATAAGTCCATAAGGGGGACCAATGTATGTTGGTTATGAAAGAAACAAACTGTTATGAGAAGGAAATCTCATACTTGTGAATTTGGTTCCTATGTGGAACAGATCTGAAAATGAAAATGTGAAATTTTAAATCTGTGAGTAACAGATTTGAAACAAATCTAATTGAAATTGATGATGACATCTCACGAATTTATGTATAATTGTGATACGAGTGAGATGAAAAATATGTCCAGGGAGGAAATATGATGGTCGTCAAAGCTAGAAAGCATGGAAAAGGGATAATGTAGCGACATGAGACCCCTGTGATAAGCCATGATTCCCATAGAATGATGTGTCATCGTAACATGGGTCGAAAGGACACTTTCGACAGAGAAAGACAGAGGGACACCTCGACAGAGCAAGCGAGAGGGACGCCTCAACTATAAGACTCAACGAAGTCTTTGAAAATCTTCTTTTATGAGACAACATTGGTAGGTAAGATGGATCGCCCGAGGGACTGTATATAAGAGAAGGGGATGCCTGAGCCTGAGCCTGGAGGGTGAGCAACCGCAAGGAAGGGGAGACTTCGATAGCTCATGTAAAAGAACTCAGTGGAGTCTTTAAAATTTTGTCATTTGTTGACTGGGATCATGCACACAATGGGTATGTCAAGGAAACAGTGAGCCGAGTAAAGGTGACATCCATATGGATGCGGATCCATGAAATTGCACAAGATAAGTATTGTGTTGATATGAATTTTTCCTTCATTTTTAAACAAAAATGAAATGTTTAATACATGAAATTGTGAATTAATGTGCATGTTGTTTGATATATGTTGTAGCCATGTATTGAAGTGTCAGATTCTGAGTGAGGACCAAATCAAGCAAAGAGAAAAACATTGTTGAAGCGGCTGAAAGATGAAAGCATGGTAGGTGTTGCTGAGAAGAACATCGAGGACGATGTTCCTTTAAGGGGGAGGGGATTGTAACACACTTGTTTCCCCTAGCTTGTAATTAATCATAACTTATGATTTTCTTGCAATGGCTTGCCAATATTGTAAATGTATTATTATTGATTGTAAACACCGACAACTAACTGATGAGTGAAGCCTTAATCACTTGCCATGATACCACTAGAGGAATGAGGGGAGGTTCCATTAAACTAAAGGACCCCAAGCCACCTTGTTGAAGTATTAATTAGAAACATTCAGATTATTTTCCCTTAGCCCAAATATCAAGACAAGTCAGTTAATGAGAATGGGTTGGTAGTTGAACAACCAACCACCCCCATGAATATAGGTATGGGAAATCTAGCTAAGACAACGGAAGTTGCCAGCCAAAGGTACAATAGAGTACCATTTTCTGCAGCTAGATTAACCCACAAGTTTCCTTCTGACAGAAGGAAGGACAGGTCGAGAACCTTCGGGAGCAGAACTGAAGAGACAAAATTTGTGTGGGAAAGGGAAATAGTCTGATCTCTGGGGAGGAGAAGAGAGGGGGTGTGCAACATGGACATGCACATAGAAAGAGAAGAGAGGGGCTGTGCAACATGGACATGCACATAGAAAGAACTCGAGGAGAGTTTGGTGCCTTTGAAGAAGAGAGATGTTTAAAGAGAATGCACGACTATTTGCAATAGGAGGATAAAAGAACTCGTGGAAGAATCATGAGTTGGAGCATAGAAGACCCAAAGCCCAGACTGGAGCAAAAGAGGGTCACAGGCTTGATGATGGCTGGAAAGAAAATGGTGCTAGGAGTGATCTAGGTGGATATTAGTGGCCACCCACCTATTCCACTTGGACCCCACCATTTCTTCTTTCAGTTTTTTAGTTTCCGCACAGTTTACTATTTTTAGCAGTTCTTTGAGTCCTGAACTTCCGGAGCCGTTTTGAGGCCTTAAACGACGTTTTTTTGGGAAAACGAGGAGCAACATGATTCATAAATAAATGTTTCTCACCCAAAACTTGTATTCCTCGGATATATCTTTCTAACGAGGTATAGAACACGTCAAACAGAGATCGTATGCCAAAGTTACGTCCTCGGGAAGTTGATGTACCAACTTACCCAAACGGGGCCCATAGTCTTGGCGTTTCATATCCTAGGGTTAGGTATTTGGATGTTAAGGGTTTTCCATTGTTTCTCAATAATAATAGGCCTTCGAGCCTCATTGTAACACAGTTTAGAGGCCAGTAGCCTCCACATCTCTTCTCAGAGACAAGCTACCAGCGCCCTAGCTAGTTTATTTCCATTATGTCTGTAAGCATATTTTAGTCATTTGTTATTAATGAAATGAAGTATTATTTCCGTTGCATCTTTGTGTTTATGTGTATTTATGTATTTCATTTTTTTCCTACATAAATCTGGATCAGTGGTATCAGAGCAATCTGCTCATTCTCGATCCTTCTTTGCATGTCCCCAACGAGATCGGGGTATAAGGAGTTGGGGCTCGATTTGGTTGAACCTTTGCAAGATCAGCCTCGCAAACCTCAACGACCGCCCATGGGGGAAGAAAATAAATATGAGGGAGTAGGATATCCTATCAAAATGTTGCTCGAGGAGGCCCTCGAGAAACAAAGGAACGCGATGATGGACAACTTTGCCCAGATTCTTCAACGGATTCCAACTGGCAGCGCATCGACATCCAGAAGCCACTCTAGAGGCGCCACTCCTTTTAAGGTACAAGTAAACTTTGACATTCCCATATTTGACGGCCAAATAGATGCAGATGTCGTAGATAGATGGTTGAATCTGCTAGAAGGATATTTCTTGGTTCATGACTTTTCCGACCGAGAAAAGATTATTTTTTCACTCCTCAAAGTCGCCCCCCATGTCAAGGACTGGTGGGAAACCTACTCGGAGCAAGAGGGCGAGGGAGAACCCTCTTTGTTCTCAGACCCACCTACCTAGAATTATTTCTGAGACGCCATCAAGGAACAATATTATCTCGTGGGGAGCTATGAGGACAAATACATACAATGGACTACGTTGCGGCAGCAAAGGGACCAAGATGTGCATGAGATGACGAATCTGTTTCATACCCTACGTACAAAGTTGGGTATCAAAGATTCAGAGAAACATTTGGTGTTAAAGTACCGCATTTGTCTTCACAGATACATTCAAGAGGAAATGGAGTTCCTCGACATCTCCTCACTTGGTGTGGCATACCGATATGCTGCCAATATTGAGAAGAAGTTCAAACAGAAGAAGCGAGACTTTGGGTCTGCAAATCAGAAGCAAGGGAAAGGTACTCCCAAACCGCAGAACAAAGGACCAAGCCAAGGCGGGGCAGCCCAGGACAACCTTCCAAAGCCACAAGCAAAGAACACCACGAAGCCAAAAAAGGACATGGGGAAGTGGTGTGAGTTCCATAAGAGCTCCACTCACAACACAAGTGAGTGTCAGGCCAAGCAGTCACTGGTAGCCGAGTTGAAGGCTTCTGAATCGGATGCATGCTCCGACTCTGAATCAGAACCTGACAAGGGGAATGACAGGGGGAAGCAGATTATCGATGCGGAGCCCAATGCCACCATTGCCACCACGAAGATCCAGAAGGAGGAACTAGAATATTCAAAGGAGGCAGAGCGTCTCTTCCATTCCAAGATGTGGGTAAAGGGTTCCCCATTGCAGTTCATTGTCGACAGCGGGAGCCAGAAGAACCTCATCTCAGTAGAGGTCGTGAAGCGGCTGGGCTTGCCAACCACAGTACACCCACAACCATACACCATCGGGTGGTTGCACCAAGGACGGGACCTCCGTGTCAGTCAACAATGTCGCCTTCCCTACAGCATCAAGCCCTTCACGGATGAGGTATTATGTGACATTGCTCCTCTTGATTTTTATGATGTATTATTAGGCCAACCATACTTGTGGAAGCGACATGTTGTGTATGAGTCCAGGCCTCATGTTGTTATTATCACTTTGGGCAACAAACTGTACAGGATACCGGAGATAGCACCGCCTACCACCATCTCTTTGGTTACTACAAAACAATGCAATAAGCTCATTTCCAAAACCAGGAAATTTGTTTTCCTGATGATCCGCCCTCAGGGAAAGAGGAAGACTGTGGCCATGACCTCCAGACAAGGCCCCGCTGCACGAAAACAATAGATGGATAAGGTCGTGGAGGAGTACGAGAACATCTTCACCTCCCCTGCAGGGGTGCCTCTAGACTGTCAGGTCAAGCACCCCATCGATCTGACCCCAGGTGCGTTGTTGTCCAATGGACCCATCTACCGACACTATGTCTTGGAGAATGACGAAATCAAGAGGCAGATTCAGGATTTTTTGCAAAAAGGTCACATCTGACTGAGTTCATCGCCCTGTGGGAGCCCGATCGTATTGGTGCAGAAGAAGGATGGGACTTGGAGACTCTGCATTGACTATCGGGCACTGAACAAGATCACTGTCCAGAATAGGTACCCAATCCCACAGATTGATGACCTTTTGGATCAACTCAAGGGGGCAAAATATTTTAGCAAGATCGACTTGAATTCTGGGTATCACCAGGTACCAATCGAACCCTCTGATGTGTGGAAGACTGCATTCAAATCCAAGGAGGGCCTTTTCAAATGGTTGGTCATGCCTTTCGGGTTGATGAATGCCCCTGCAACCTTCATGAGGCTAATGGACGACATCCTGTGGCCATTCACCAACTCATTTGTAGTGGTGTACTTGGATGACATTCTAATCTTCAGCCAGACTTGGGAAGAGCACCTCCACCACATCTGACAGGTCCTCCAAACACTGCGGCAACACAAGTTGTGTGCCAATTTAAAGAAATGCACTTTTGGCATAACCCAGGTTCAGTATCTAGGATACATTATTGATGAGCGGGGGGTGCATGTGGATCCAGCAAAGATCCAAGTCATTCAGGATTGGCCAGCCCCAACCACCCTAATAGAGCTCCACAGCTTTTTAGTTCTTGCCAATTTCTACTGCAGGTTTGTGTTGGGATTCTCTCATATCACTTGGCCCTTGAGTCAAATCACCAAGGGAGGAGCTAAAGCAAAATTCTTTTGGTCTGAATCTCAACAGAAGGCGTTCGGGGAGTTGAAGCATCGCCTCTGCTCTGCACTAGTTCTCACATTACCAGACTTGCAACAACCATTTGAGATCAAGACAGATGCCTCTGACTATGCTATTGGGGCAGTCCTTACTCAACATGGGCATCAAGTGGCATATCACAGTGAAACACTTTCCGACACAGTCCGAAAGTATCCCACTTATGACAAAGAAATGTATTCCATTGTGCAGGCTTGTCGGCAATGGAAGCATTACATTTTGGGAAAGGAAACGGTCATCCACACAGACCACTGACCCCTGCAGTTAATACAGACACAAGGGAAGTTGTAGAACGATCGCCATCAGAAGTGGTCCACATACCTGCAATAGTTTCATTTGAACATTAAGTACAAAAAAGGCAGCACCAATAATGTTGCAGATTGCCTCAGTCGACCACCCATGGTGGCGCTAACCACTGTGCTCAACTCTTGTGGGCACGAGACTTCTAATTGGCCGCTTCTCTACACAAGTGATCCAGAATTTGGCCACACATACAATACACTCTTGGAGGGTAAGCAAGTTCCCAATTTTCACCTCTAGGATGCCC
>ML816414.1:63056-87859 GCA_009831015.1 Picea engelmannii | reverse complement strand
AATTACCGACTTGATTAATCCTCAATGGGGATTAATCTAATAATAAAAATAATAATAATGACATGATTAATCCACAATGGGGATTTAATCCAATAACAAAATAATAAGAATGCTCTTCGCAGTTACATTATTTCAACAATTGCAACGCTCCCACAAGCTTCAATCTAGAGCATCTGACTTCCAGTAACATGGGTCTTGATTTGCTGTTATAACATATGCTGTTATGTGGTTTTTATTCTGTCCGTGTAAGAAGGTTGATAGTTAACAATAGTTGGCCATCTCTTGAAGCCCATTAACCACATTCCATCCATACATACAAAGGAAAATGTCATATCATGAGATTCTTGTTCCCCCCTTCCATTCCAAGTATGAATAACATTCAGTTTGTGCATACATAAATCAAAGACCGTAATCATATACTATTTTCCAGATAAAAATATATAAGTTGGTGTGGGATAAGGGGCACTCACATATATCCAGTTGAAATTTCCCCTAAATCCAGTAGGAACTTCACCAGAAGTCAGAGTTCCAACACATTGCTGGGAACTTTGACCATGAAACATTGCCCCAAGGGTTTTGGCCCGTCTTAAAACAATCCAGATTGTAAAATTTCCAAACAAATGAATGGAAAGGCAAAAACAGGAAATGGGGCAATTTCAGTGCCCCTTATACAATGCCATACAAGTCTCCTATCAGAAGCACTACATCAAAGATTGTTGACTGTTCAGCCAGCAGCACCACATTATACACAGACAATGGCTGCTCCAACAACCACAAACATCATGCGGCCACTCATACAATGCTCTTCCACAGGCAACACACCCTTTTCCCTTCAAGGGAAAGGGCCTCAAATGCATTTTGCCTCAACTCTATACACGTGAACATAGCACAAGATTAACATACAGATTATTCACTTTTACACACATTCGCATGTTATCAAGCATTTTCGGTACCATCTACAACATTTATCACCTTGAAACTAATTACTTCAACTATCCAAAAGAGAGAATAAAAGGTTTACACAGGACAGGACAGGTTTACTTAAACTAATTACTTCAACTTATACCGGATGTTAAAACTTAATATCGCACAGGACAAACTTCACCAACAGAATCACTACATATATATTTGATCGAGATGCTATTTTTCCATTAGGACCAGAGGGGGTAGGCAGCCAATCGAAAAGATTTGGTGTTACCAATCCGATTAGTGTCCCCGAGTTATAACAAGCTCTGGTGCCCCCAAGAATCTCAGATCGTATCCCAAACATGTGATTTCTCAAGCATGATCATCGAGACCATAGTGGATACTTGTGCTCGACCAGGAACATGGATAATTATTCGATTCTAAAGTGTTGTCGATCAATCAAAGGAGTATACACTTAGAATTTTGTAGAGTACTACTAGAAAATACGATGAGAGGATCAGATCAGATATATATTTAGACAACCTTTCATCCTCCGTATTGTATAAATGTGGCTTCCTCCAAACCCACAAGAGTGACCCAAGTTTGGGGGCACTATTTGAGAAATCCTCGGCACCGCTTGGGGGCTTTCTCCATGCCTTGCTTCGAGTTTATGGGCAACAACAATATTTTGGCTAGACTTTTTTCATTCTCCCTAATAGGTGACACCCTTCACTGATTCCCCATCAGTTGGAGTTGTGCACGAGTCCCCTATCGGTGAATTCCTGTCCTAAGTGGAGTTGCCCACGACCACAAAAAGATGTTGATGTCAATGTCTCCACCCCAGCATCCGCTCTACTCCTTCCCCCCCACCACAGGAATTCAATAAGATAAAATGAAGCACTACCTTTCCGCTTACCAAATAGTCGTCGTAGTTAATAAACAAATCAAAATACAAACACTGCATGGGAGTGCAAAAATAGATTATTATTCTAAAAAATCTACATTTAATCAAATTGTAGTTATAAAATTTACATGCACCAACAGGGCCACATCATCAATCATGTAATCATAATTGAGATGCCTGCATATTTGAGAGCATTTCTTAGTAAAAATATACAAAACCTAGGTGCTCTTCTTTTGAAGTCCCATGCAAATAAAAGACGATAACAGGCATCAAAAACATACCGAGAGCAAGGTTAATTGGAGGGTCAGACTTGCAACTAGTTTGGGTYATGTACATCTTTCCTTGAGATAGCACTGGCCTAGTCCCTGTTTTACTTATGCCCATGAATATCTGACTCATGGGCATAAGTGCAAAAATAGATTATTATTCTAAAAAATCTACATTTAATCAAATTGTAGTTAYAAAATYTACATGCACCAACAGGGCCACATCATCAATCATGTRATCATAATTGAGATGCCTGCATATTTGAGAGCATTTCTTAGTAAAAATATACAAAACCTAGGTGCTCTTCTTTTGAAGTCCCATGCAAATAAAAGACGATAACAGGCATCAAAAACATACCGAGAGCAAGGTTAATTGGAGGGTCAGACTTGCAACTAGTTTGGGTCATGTACATCTTTCCTTGAGATAGCACTGGCCTAGTCCCTGTTTTACTTATGCCCATGAATATCTGACTCTTGGCAAAATGAGATACTCAGGCCACTAAAGAATAATTATCAGTCTCTGCTTCTCTATAAGATATCAAGAGTCTGGCTGTTGAATGCTTTCTGTTGAATACCTTTGTCACATTAAAGCTTGGACCATGTACAACCATTTTCAAAGACCATTCAAGTTCCAACTTCCTATAATTAGGACTGATTGATGCAATGGATCAACCTCGCCGCACTCCAGGGTGTTATTTATTCAGAACCTCGTAGTGTATGCTTACATCTGTTGAAATATTGTAACTTCAAAGAATATTCTACCTGAGAGAGAGTGTTGAATAATATTATTATATTATATTTATTAATTAGGCCCTATTGTGCCTTGACAGTTAAATGTAAATTAAAAGGGTAAAGTGACAGGTTGGCCCAGACCTAATTTTAGGCTGGCCAGACCACTATTTATATGGGAGGCCAGTGTCTCATTTGGGCCCTATTGTGCCTTGACAGTTAAATGTAAATTAAAAGGGTAAAGTGACAGGTCGGCCCGACCTAATTTTAGGCTGGCCAGACCACTATTTATATGGGAGGCCAGTGTCTCAT
The DNA here is from genome assembly GCA_009831015.1 of Picea engelmannii. Classification (NCBI taxonomy): domain Eukaryota; kingdom Viridiplantae; phylum Streptophyta; class Pinopsida; order Pinales; family Pinaceae; genus Picea; species Picea engelmannii. The sequence goes on along the minus strand of ML816414.1, from coordinate 84,742 downwards.
TTGGAGACTCACAACACACTGGCTCTGCAGCTATGAAGAAGTGTGCAAGTCTTGGAGGAACTGCTACTATATCTAAGTGTGGCGTCGAGGGTTCTTGGTCTGTCTTGGTATTTCTTGGTTAAGTGGTGTGCTACTCTTCCTATTGAAGGAGTAGAGGAGGATCCTCCGTTCGGTCTTTGGTCTATCTATATTGAGGAAGTTTTTGCCGGGTTTTCTCCCCCATGAAGGTTTCCCAGGATAATCTGTCTCTATTGTTTCTGTGATTGCCTCGCTTTCAGTGATCTTATTTATGCAGCTAATGTGCTAAGTGATTATAATAATAAAAAAGAACTGTAACTGCTAGCTGTATAAGTAAAACTTTAACAATATCAAGACAAAATCTTATCTCAGTAAATTGATCTCCTAACACAACTTATCCTAGTAAATTGATCTCTGAAAAGGTTGTCCCAAGTTCCAACAGCACATTACAGAAAATGATTAAATAAAATTCAGCTAATACACAATTTAGTATCTGCAATTTATTTACATTGGGTTCAATCTGCTTTGAAGAAAGTCTACGACTCTTTACATGAAAGAGCAAGTGAACTCTAGCTTTCTAAAACACTACTTTTATGATTTCATTGCCAGCATCATAATGTATTCCCTACCTCGTCAGAATTGAAAATTGCATAACCATCGTCAAACAGATCTCATTTGAGGCAGGTAAATTCAGCACAGTAGAGGCAGTGGAGGGTGGCATGCTTCCAGACATGGAGCAGTCTTTATTTAACTTGTTGTTTCTGAGAATCAAAGTCCATGTTCATGAAGAAAGAGAGGAACATCTCTATTTTATTTCAATAATTTTGTCATGAAACTCTTTGGTTTTTTGCTTTAAGATGCCTAAATGGCAAGAATCAATCGATGACTGTAATAATAGGATCTTTGAAGACCTGTTACTTTATTTTGCAGTTCTCTGTGTGAACAGAAGAGAAGGCTATGTAGCCTCAGAGTGCTGTAAAAGCACATCGTAATGTATATTTTGACTTCTGCTTGACATAACAAACATACAGTTTTTTTCTTGAAATAAAAAGATCACATTTGAGGCAAAGCAGTTATACATGGTATAAACTACTGGCCAATAAAATACCGAGGGGATGCTAAAAATTGCTTTTCAAACAACAGCAAGATGTCATTGGCCAACATGTCACATCTATAAACCTTTATAATAAATATTGCAAAATGTCACTTGCATTCCATTGTGGCTTGATGTTCATTGTTATGATTAAGAGGAATGCATTAGTATACCAGCGAAGCAACACCAATGAGTAATGACACTGCACTAATGAGAAATCACCATCATCTAAGGTACCAGATGCTTTCTAAGGGTAAAACCACGACAGGTCACCAAGGAACCAGGAAAAAGCAAATATGATATTAGACACTAAAATGATAAATCTAAACAGAACAGGAATCTTGTAGAATGAGATGCATTCATATGCAGGTTTTTGAAATTAAACTTCCAGAAGCATGAACTTGTGTATGACAAAACATGGACCCAACTGACTTTCCCCAAAAGCAATGCCATTTATATGAAATGTCAAACACTGAAAAGATGTTGAGAACAATAAAAATATTAACAAGATAAAGCTATTCAACTAGTAAATCAACGGCAAATGCAATCAAACAGAGGAACACAAACCATTTTCTTTTTGGATCTTCAACAATCTCTTAATCTATTAAATAAGAGTCAAAGATGTAATTAATAAACCCCTGTAATTATTATGATAATAGAATAAAAACATACAAAAATTGCACCTCTATAGAAAAGGTGCAAGAAATCTCACTAAGTATAGAACTAAATAGAAATTATCCAAATGAAATCAACCTTTAGACATTCTCTGGGAATAGATTTAGAACCCATGATTCTCAAACAAAATTTTGAAGATCAAATATAATTGAAATTGAATCAGATGAAAGAAGTGAATCTTCAATTTAAATTCTAATCTTCAATCGAAATTCTAGTCCAGGATTATGAAAAACATTTGCAAATCACTCAAGGTGCAACAACTACAACTCGTCCAGCAACCTGGTCCAGGTCTCTTTGCCCACTGGATGTAATACGTCTTCCGCTGAAGCAAGAAAAAAGAAAATTATATCAAAATAAATTTAAATTGGCACAAACAACAATAACAACAAAATGAATAACCGAGATAATTAGATTTTCTAGACACAAATAAAAGTTGGCAAGCAGAAGTTAACTGAGAGATAAAATAATGTGCCCTTTGCAAACTTAATACACTGTTGCCTAATAACACACTGTTGCCTAATAACCATAAACAGACTACATATTAAAAGCACGAATTTTGAATAGATCACTTCTTAATATTTAAATATTGACAAAATCTGATAACTTCTTAATATTTAAATATTGACAAATCTGAACTCCTACTTATGACTGCTTCTTTGCACTTGATTAAATTGAAATATTACGAAACTATGAATTCCTAACTATGATTGTACCTTTATTATTGTTTATCTTTTAAACACAGAATATTTAATCACTTCTAGGCTGCAGAAAATAGCCTTTTGAGATCCACTTGTTGGTACTAGACTTAAATGGTACCAACCTTCTTGAACCCACAAAATAGCAGTCTCTAACAGATCAAGTGTGAATAAATCTAGAGTCAATCAACCAAAGTACAGAATATTATTGTTCATCTTTAAATACTCAACCACTTCTAGGCTGTAGAAAATAGCCTTTTGAGGGCCACCTGTTGGCACTAGACTTAAATGATACCAACCTTCTAGAGCCCATAAATTAGCACACAGTCTCCAACAGATCAAGTGAGATTAAATATAGGGTCAATCAACCAATATGTAAGTTGAATGACCTGCGCTACACTATCTCTGTATATCTATAACAATAGAGTATTAGTAAGCTATTGCTGAGAAAAATATAATAAGTTATAACAGATTGCAAATCAAAACCTGATCAAGCATAACAGTAAGTCTAATCTGTAAATTGGGCCTAGCTCAGGTGGTTAGGGAGGGGAAATGTTATCCTCCCCACCCAGGTTCATATCCAGCTTATAACATGTTTCGCTCTTTGTCAGCCAATGGTTGCTGAGGCTGTGACCCATGAGGAATATCTTACCTTTCGGGCTGGAGGGTGGGGGTGCTTGGTTACACATAAAACATTAAAAAAAACAGTAAGTATGGTCTAAAATAAAAGGAATTTCCTGCTTTATATTATCAGAGCTAACACAGAATAACAAAAACAGATGACAATCATCAAAAGTAACAGATCTAAAACATCAGTTGAGAGCATTGAATCAGAACGAAGTATTTAATTTAACTGATAGATGTACTATCAATCAGTAAATGTGTTTCAGTTAAAACTTAAAAGCAGTGAGATAAAGTAACATCATAAGAAAGACGCAGTTTAAAGCGGGAACACACGTACCAAGACAATACCCACTTGAAAGTCTGAGTACTTAGCTCTTAGAAGGATTCGGCTGTTACACTGTTGCAAACCCTTGGACACCAATATCACCTCATACATTAAGCTCCTCTCGAGATCATGACACAACGAGGTACAAAAGTGATACCTAAGCTTCTATTTATATTTGAGGATCACTTTACCTAGTCAACCCCATGACTAGTTAAACATCCTACCTTTTGCTTATTTTTATCAAAATTATGATCCACATCTCCAAATAAATGACTTCATTGCAATAAGGGATATCTAAACCCAACAACACCGTAATTTCAAAGTTCCATAAAGGATAAACCCTCTCCTGGCATGAAACTGTCTTATTGATTCAATGTGATTAAAATTAAGCACCGTGTACAAAGAAATAAAAAGTTTAACTCTGGATAAAACATCCATACAGAAAACGCAATACTGGCTATCAAGCATGATTACAGTGAAAACATCATTCTGTCACACAGCTTAGATGTCAATGCAACCAAAGGAAACTTAACCTGAGTTAAAAATTGAAGTCTTTTAATTGAAACAGACTTCAGACAAACAATGGAGACACACATGGCAAATCGACTGAAAAGTGTAAATTGGATGTAAAACTCCTCGAGGATCAAATTAGAAAACAAAAACAGAAGAATAAACATATTTACGTGTATACATACAGAAAAAACTATCATAAACAACAATAGAGTCCAGACCAATACTGTATACAAGAAAATCAACATTCATTAACAGAAAATATTCTAAACAACACGTAAAATCATCAGTTGAAAAAACCCCAAAACATTTTAATATCACAACTGACAGAGGGTCGCTGGTTCCAGACAAAAATCTCTATTGACCTCAAATCAGGTGTCATAAAACAATCACAAACTAGACATAATATTTAACAAACATAATAGTAATACATCATATAAAACTTCAAAAATTCAATTTTAGCGTAATAATAATAAAAATGATTCTTTGATTTTCTCGATAATATAATTATGCTTTGGCATTGGACCTAGCTTATTGATTCTAGTGTACATGATTAGATTCCATTTCTCCAACCATCGATAGCACCCCCTCAAAAATCTTTGAGAAACGAATGATTAGATCTTAGGAGTCTGTTCATCCATATGAATAACTATACTTGGTTTACAGGAATAACCAGGAATTAGGCCAATAAGCTAAAAAATTGAATATTGCCTCACGGACCTATACCTTTTATTCATTTATGGTTTGGATACCTGTACAAATATACACCTTTTTTCTTGCAGCTGACACTGTTCGTATTAACAAAAATAACCCCTATAAGCAAGCTAAAACCCAATGCAGAACAAACATCCTAAAGAGCTGACCATGGCTGTCTATTAAAAAAACTTACCCCTATTTGGCCTTTTTCTCTCCATGTGTTTCAGGAGCACTCGTTCCTCCTTTCTTTTCTCTTTACATATAAACGTTTTCTACTTAATGGTCTAAGGCTTACCTTCGGGTTTACCTCTTATTGTATTTGTTTCGTCCGTTTACTAATTGGAGATGCCTTGGGCAATTCCGCACAGCCATTGTATCCTCCTATTGACCTAATTTGGTCATTTTTGGACATTAAAATAATTTCTTTATTTTTTTATTTCCTTCTTTTATCCTTTTTTGACAAATATACTTGACCCAATGGATGTAGAGATGTGTAGAGCAAGAAGAGTTTGACAACAAACCAAAACCAGAAAATAATACTTTGAACACTCCCTTGACCTCAACAGCGAAAAACCCAACAAACAGTTTCAACACTCTCTTGACATCGAGAGTGAAAACCCAACACCCGATTTGCTGAAATTATTGATAAACTAAAAAGAAAGAAAAAGGGTTGTGGCACTCACCCATTAGGATCCATCTCAATAATGTTCATTTTCTCCAGTTGCTGCAATATATGGCGTGCTACAGAACCACTGCTCTTACAGAAATGCGGTGGCCGTGCCCCATTTCTCTGACTCCCACCATAGATCTTGCGGAAAGCACCAACTCCAATTCCATGCCTCAGATAGATCTTGCGTGCCATAGAAGCTGAAATAAACCCAAAAACACGGTATCACCTACACTGTTGAATCTCTGAATCCATATAAAGAATAAAAAAAAAACAGAAGACTTTACTTATTGCAGGGATGGTATTGGGATACCTGCTCTGACATAGTACCAATCAGGGTCATATGGAGCAAGTTCCTTGAATGTGGCGGTCTTCACAAGATCGGTCCAATGGGGAAGCTCAATCTGGGATGTATGATAACCATCAATACGAATATGACTATAATATGAAGTTGTGACCTAAAAATTCTTGAAGATACCCAAAACCAATGCAAAAATGTTTCAGAGGGAGAGAAAAAAGAAACGGCAAGTACCTTCCCAGAACGCTTGAGATGGGCAGAGTAAGCCCTGACGAATTCGTGAGGTGAAACATCTTTAACAGTACAAGCCGTCGCCATGGAAGCTCCTTGCCACAGTTTCTCTGCAAGCTCCAAATAACACTAAACTCTAAGAAGGATTTTAGGGTTTGTATAAAAGGCATGAAATAGGGTTTATGATATCTCAACTAAAACATGCATTTATCGTATTAAATTAAATTTAAAAAAAAAAAATTTGCTTTTATTTATTTATTTTTCTCACTATAAAGGGACGTGGACCAAGTTGTTATAACATGCCCCGAGGGATAAAGGAGGTACATTATTGGTAAAGTGCCAACATCTACTATATGCATTATGCATGCCCACTATTCCACAAAACACCTATGACATTTGTTGTGAAGTTTTTTTTTTTTTAAAAACACCTATAACCTTTGTTGTGAAGTTTATTAGTCCCGGCCTGCACGAACTATTAGTAATCGATTTTGCATTCCCCTATTAGTATGGCACGAAAACCAAGAAATTTAATCAAAGTTTCAATTGTTTCATGGAGTTTTTCAACTCATATTTCTTATTTAACCTTAAGTTTTAAGTTGGAGGTCTTATTTGGCCTCGTATCGAGGCAAACGGTCACAAACTTAGGGAGATAGATGGTAGAAACTTGGTGAACAAGATATGTACATAGAAATGTGAATTAATGCTAAGTTTCAACTTAGCATTCATTAAATGTTATGATTAATATTTTCCTATGCATAACTCGTAACCCTCTGATGAGTTGCCAACCCTGTCTCTGGGGAGCTGCCAAGTGCCCTCCCACTTGGTCACTTGCATGTCACTTGTCATTATTATAAAGCATATTTTAACCCCACTTATCCATCTACTTGCTCGTTTGTTTTCTCCTCGCCTTCCAGATTCTCCACCCTCCGTTCCTTTCTGCTTCATTCCTCCCTTCTGCTTTCTTCTCCATTCCTTTCTGCTCTGATGTCCATGCCATTGATCCAGACTCTTCACCCCTCCAATTGAGCCCCCTTGTTGCCCCTCCAATTGAGCCCCCTTAAGATGTAATCAATGAGTCGGAAACTGTGGAATTGTTATTACTATTCATGGTTAAAACAATTAATTGGATGAAGATAGTAACTAGGTACTTACCTCGGTTCCTCCACTCTTCACTTGGCATCCCTCGCGCGCGCGACCTTGGCCTCAATATGAAGATTCTGCACATCGATGAGTTCAAGGGGCGACAAGATTTCTGTCAAAACTCTGGATGCAAAACACAACCGACTGCATAACACAACCTGGGTGCCTTCGCCCTTCACTTGGCATCCCTCACGTGCGACCTTGGCCTCAAGATGAGGATTATGTGCCAGCGCGCTTAATCGGAGGAGTCTTTCGCCGGCATCACGGGAACTTTCTTTCAAGCTGGTCAGCATCACCGAATCTTTACTTCAAGCTTGCCATCTCACTGGAGGAAGTGAAGGAGAGGTTATCGTTTGCTTCCTTAGCTCCTGTTGCACATACCAACTGCATTGTACAACATCCAGGGTGTGTATAAACCTGTGAGCCCATTGACTCCGTGGGACATTTTTCATTATCCACCTTTGCTCGCAGTACACCAGATGCTCCTGTGGATCTTCCATGCCTTTGAATCTATTGTGACAATTCCCGCCCAGGTTCCTATACCCTACCCACAGGTCTGAATCGAAGTTCAAGCAAGTCGGTAAAACTCTTTGGTAGGAGAAGTTACTAGTTGTCATCTGCATTCTACATTATGCATTATGTTGACTGCATCTATACAGTGGTTGTTAGTATGGTTCTATTTGCATTCCCCTTGAGAGATTGTTACTTGCTTTGAATGCACATTGGGTCTACTAGCAGACTTTTCCGCTGCATATGATGAATTGTTGGAAACATAAATGACAATGCATTTAAAATGAATCTACACTGCTTTGAAAATGGACACCATGATGCATAATAGAACGATTTACTACCACTTCATAAACGAAATAGTGAACCACAACTGAAATCTAACTTATGGGTAGGCTTCTCTAGCTTGCTGGCTTGAATGGGGGATGGTTGCTTTGATGATTGACAGTCCACGGATAGATAGATCCATGCCGGAGTGTCGTGCCCAGTAGGTCGAACTAGTAACTTTTTGCAAGGACAGACCGTTCTCATGAACTATGGTTCAGTGTATCTCGGCCCCTAGAGTGGATAGAGAGGTTACGTAACCTTCATACCATCAGCTTCAAAGGTCAATGCAAAATACCTAATGTGACCTTCTTGCGCAATAAAATTCTTATTACCATTTGTTTTGCCTCCAACAACTCGACTCACAAGAACACCAGAGTTCACGACAAGAGATCTCCCACAATTTTCTTAAGACTTCCGGTCAATTAAAACAATCTTTGCTTCTTTGCCACTCGTCTGATACATGGTGTTGATGCTTGGTAGACTATCGAATTTTTCATGACAAATGGTAATCGACTTTAATGTTGGATCTGCAGTGTTGGCAATCTTCAACATTTGGGCGCTTTAGGGTTTGCCTCGGGCATATTAGGGTTTGACAAATTTATTGTTGTGTTTTTTTTTTAACATTTGTTTGGCGCCTCCTTTGGACAACTGGGTTAACTCCTTGTTTTGTCAAATCCCGAAATGCCTTGCATCAACCATTAATTCTCTCGCGCATAGATTTCTTACACTTGGCACTGTGACTTGGCATATGATGAATGTTAGGCCCTCGGTTGTGAACTTCAAAAATTGGAGATTGGGCTTCGTGAGTGGAGGATCTTATCATTATAAATACTCTATTAGACTATATTAATCATCTTAGTATAAGGAATATCTTATATTTATCTTATACTTGACTAGAACTATAACTAAGCTTATATAATAACTGAAACTATACCTAACTCCTCGAACTAAATTGAACTAACTCTAACTAAACTGAACTCCTATAACTCAACCTAGCCGAGGAATTCTAAGAAATATATCCCACAAGCCTAATCACAAGCCTTGGGACTTGTTGCTTTCAAATTGTTGGTACAGACTTGTTGCTTGGCAACTCCCCTTGTTGAAAAAGGCTCCAACAATAGAGAAATCTATGACATTTGTTGTAAGTCTATTGAAAAGGGCTCCAACAATAGACATACATGGGCGTTGCACCAAACCATTAGATTCCACATAGAGGGACACCAATTGTTAAGGGTCATGTATATACCTTAAGAGTTTGTCATTTCACTATTACTTTCTCTACTTGATACTTGCAAATAATATCATAGTCAATGTTTATGAGGTTTATTAGTTACGATCTCTCAAATATCACTTGTAAATAATATCATACTCAATGTTTATGAGTTTTATTAGTCCCTACAACCCGAAGTTTTATTAGTCCCTACCCTTCGGGCTGTAGGGACTAATAGTAATCGGTTTTTCATTGTTGCATTAATACGGCACAAAAACCAAACACTTTAACCAAAGTTTTAAGAGTTTCATTCAAATTTTCATCCCGCATTTGGTTTTTAGCCTAAGTTTGAAGTTTGAGGCCTTATTTGGCCTCTTCCCGAGGCACACCCTCACCATATCTTGGCTTAAAATCACTTTCAAGTGTATATTCTATGAATAATATTGCATAAGTCAAGTAATGTTATAACTACTTCTAGCATTAGTTCTTGGCATTAAATGTTAAATCGTAGAGCTTTCTCCAATGTTTATTGGAATTCCCTTAGCTGCCACCTATTGGAATTTCCTTAGCTGTCACCTTGTCAAAAAGACTGTTGTTCCTAGAGATTGAAATTCCTCATACCACAAGAGGTGGAAATGCTCTCCACTTCTTTAACTAAGGGTTGTTAAAGAATTCCCAAAGACATTCGTTCAAAGAAATTTTGCTCTACAAAGGAGGAAGGCCCTATAGATTATTGATATATGCCCAAACTGCAATCAAGAAAGGACAATTATGGAACAAATGGAAGTTCATTTCCTCCTCCGATTTACATATATAGCATAGACCAAGACCCTGCTTACCCCTCCTTTGCAACCTATCCCACGTAACAACCCCTTCCTTGAGAACTAACCATAAAAAGATTATGCATTTTGACGAGCAACAAATCTTCCGAATTTTCTTGTGCCACCACTCCTCAATGGGATTGACCTCAGCCATCGACGTTAGATACTTGAGCTTGGTAGAGTATTCTCCCCTGAGTTGTTGAAAACCCAAGCCAAGGAATCCTCCTCCGTGTTCAAATGAATATGAGCACGTTTGAGCTCATATATGAAGTTATCACATACATGAATCCAGTTATTTGAAAGTCCTAATCGATCCCCAGTTAACCATCCTTGGCTCCACATTGTAGTCAATTGAGGATCAACAATCCTTTGAAGTGCACTTCGCCCAATATTCCTAAGATAGTCAGTAATGTCCCCAGGTAGTAAAATTTCATTATTGCAACCCACTATAGCATTGGACCATGCCTGAACCTGCAACTTGGATCCAACTTTTCATGTAAGCCTCTTACCAATTAAAGGAAACATGTGTACTAACATCTTCCATTGATTTGAAGCATTTGGAAGATTTTTATTAACATTTCTTACTCAATCAACAATAGAGAGTGGAGCAATATATTTCTCAATCAAAATACGCCTCCAAAGGCTATCCCTCATCAAAAATACCCAAAGGGATTTGGTTGTTAAAGATTGTCCAAACACGACAATATCCTTAAGCCCCCATCCTCCTAAATTTTTAGGTTTTGAGAGAATCTTTCAGCTAACCAAATGTGAACCCAAATATTCAGTACATCCCTTCCAAAGGTAATTAAAACATAACTTCATGATTCTATTCAGAATATTTTTAGGAATCTTGACCAAAATATGCCAATACATAGGGATTGCTTCTATGATAGACTTGATAAGAACCAATCGGTCGCCCCTCAAAATCCACCTATTGCACCACATATTTGTTCTTTTCTCCACTTTGGTCAATAGCCAAATCCAATTTTTAGGTTTTGAGAGAATCTTCCAGCTAACCAAATGCAAACCCAAATATTCAGTATTGCCCTTCCAAAGGTAATTAAAACATAACTTCATGATTCTATTCAGAATATTTTTAGGAATCTTGACCAAAAGATGCCAGTACATAGGGATTGCTTCTATGACAGACTTGATAAGAACCAATCGGTCGCCCCTCAAAATCCACCTATTGCACCACATATTTGTTATTTTCTCACTTTGGTCAATAGCCAAATCCAATCTATACTGCCATATTTTTTGGGCTTGAGTCTAAATCCAAGGTACTCAAACCCCTCCTCCAAATTTCCCTCTGAAAAATTAAATGTGTTTAGGATTTCAGTCCTCAAATTTTCCTCAAGTTGTGGGAAATAAGTGGTTGATTTTGTTATATTAACAATCATTCCAGAAGCATCACAAAACAAATTCAAAATATCTTTGAGCACTCTTCCATCCACCCCCTCACAGTGACAAAAGATAAGAATATCATCAACAAATAGAAGGCGGGTAAGTTTACCATTTATACCTAGAAGGAGTCCTTTGAATATGTGAGACTATACTGCATCTGAGATAGATTTTCTCAATCCATTTGCTACCATCAAGAAGAGGTAAGGGGAAAGTGGACATCCCTAGCAAAGACCACGAGCTGGGTTGAAAAAAGGAGAACCTATTGAAATATTGTAACTTCAAAGAATATTCTACCTGAGAGAGACTTGAATAATATTATTATATTTAATTAGGCCCTATTGTGCCTTAGTAAAAGTCGACCCTATTGTGCCTTGACAATTAAATGTAAATTAAGAGGGTAAAGTGACAGGTTGGCCCAGACCTAATTATAGGTTGGCCAAACCACTGTTTATAAGAGAGGCCAACGCCTCATTTGGATACACTCACACACTAGCTATGCAGTGCGCAAGTCTTGGAGAAGAACCTACTGCAACTGGGGGTGACGTCAAGGAGGGTTTTGGTCTATGTCTTGGTATCTCTTGGTTAAGTAGTGCACTACTCTTTCATAGTGAAGGAGTAGAGGAGGATATTTTGTTTTGTCTATGATCTATCTATATTGAGGAAGTTTTGTTGGGTTTTCTTCCCCATGAGGGTTTCTCAGGATAATCTATGTGTTTCTATTGTTTATGTGATTGCCTCTCTTTCAGTGATCTTATTTATGCAACTAATGTGCTAATTGATTATAATAATAAAGAAGAACCATAACTGCTAGCTGTATAAGTAAAACATCAGCATGGTATCAGAGCAGGCCTGAAAGAGACCAATTCACAGTTTATAAAGAAGTATCTAGCCTCCACGCACCCTCTCCCAGATTCGGTTTTCAATGTTGCAGCTGTTGTAACACCACTTTGTGTACTTCGCGGAATAACAATTCGGTAACACTTAATTATATAATAACATGCATTTAAGCAATGAAACATATTTAAAACTCAGAGTAAGCCTCAGAATTACTGCTAACATAATTCTAAAAATGGCATTCGCATTAATTCATATGCACAGCAGAATACATGATAATTATAAATACACAGACATGCAGAATCATAATTAACACATCATCTGGTACTTATCTTTGAAAACAATGGTAATTCCACCAACCAAGTGTAGGCCTTCCACAAACCTCCCAGCCTTAGTCCCCACTACTCATCAAGCTCAGCAGTGGGTCACCCCCGAGCTGGGACTAAGCTCCACCCCCAAGGCAAGGAATCCTAGGCTAGGCTGAGGTTACAGGGAAATCAACACAAAATGACTGGAAGGATTCTTCCCAGGATGCCATCTTACGCCCACTACTCTCAGACTCTCATTCCCCACATGCTTGTTCCGCCCGGGAGTATACACCTTCACAAGCACAATCCGTCGGTGCTACACCTCCCTCTCTGGGTCTTGGCAACAGGCCGGATCAGGAAGTCTCAAAGCCCGAAGCTGGTGCTGGACACTCTCTGGAAGAAATCACTTTCTAGCAAACTCTCTCACCTGGAAAGAGTTGCTCACAGGCCTGACAACCTGCCTCTTCCAACAACAATCACCTCCCTCACCTGGAGAGAGATTACACATAGGCTCGGCACAGACTTACATTGGCCAGTAAGCTACGCGCAGTCCAGCACTGCGTGGCCACAACAATCCACTTGGAAAAACAGACATAGGCTTTCCAAACAAGCTCAACAATGACAGAATGTTCTCACGGTTATGGCTTTGGAACAGAGACTCCACGCACAAGCTCGATCTGCTCCGACAGAGGATGCATCGCTTTGCAGAATCAACACACAGACTTCTCGTTTAGAGGATGTAAGGGGTATCCCTTGCAGAGGTTGCACGGGTTCACGCTCAAGCAGTCGAGGGTCGAATGGAGGAGGAACCCCCTCACGGCTCAATTTGGCAGTTTTAACTACATGCACTTGGGTTGACACTTGTCATCCATGAAACTGCATGCGTTACATCAACAAGCGCTCCTTCCATTTGGAAGTCACATGTCATTCCAAAAGAACTTAGGATAAAAACATATATTTTCACATGTCTCTTTGGAATAATATTCAAATATTATTCCCAAGACTTAAGCCCCTAGGCTCCACACTTAGCCCTTTTTCCACCTTCCAGCCCCTAATCCCTTGCCCACTTTGTGGAAGCTTAGTCCCCCATTACTCATTCATCGTGTCAGCCTGCACGCGGCGGTGTTTATATTTTTTTATTAATGTTCTGCATGGATACATGTACAAAATCAGGCTCGTGGCCTTCAACACTTAGGCTCTTTGGCCTAACAATCACACAAGCCCACTAGCTTATACAACCTTGGCTCACTAGCCTGTAAAAACATATTTACGATTCATTTCATATACAAGATTTACAATGGAGTTCGGCCTTGGGGACATTATAGTTGCTGCAAAATTAGGGTTTTTGCATAAACCCGAAGTGTGGCGTTTTCCTTGTTTGAGGAGGACGTTGGAGAAAGTAACCACATCTAGGAGCTCGCCCTAGGAGGGCACATCTAGTCCCTGGATCGGAATTCTGAAATTTGAAGTTTGAAAAATTAGGGTTTCCTCATAAAACCCTAAGTTTCTGTTGCAGTTGCAGTACCAGTTGTAATTGTAGTTGCAGTACCAGTTGCAGTTGCAGTATCAGTTGCGGTTGCAGTATCAGTTGCAGTTGTAGTGCCAGCTCCTTCGTGCTAGTTCCTTCATGCCAGTTGCAACACCAATTGCAGTACCAGTTGCAGTGAAAGTTTTTGTGAAGTGTTGGGACTGATTTTTATTGTCCTAGTGCACCTTACCCTAGCAAATATCCAACTACCTTTAAATTACAAGTTGCAACACCTTTGAAGTTTTAAAGGTTTGTTATTTTCAAATGGTATTGTTATTCTAAATGGTATTTGCARGAGAAAGGATCTTTTGTTTAAACAACAATCGTAGATCGAAAAGGATCTCAGATCCARCACATTCAGAGRAACAATGCACCTCGGGTTTGATCAATTTAATATGCCTCTATTTGTTATGATCTTACGAACATCTAGGTTGTATTTTGATATGTTGAAGTTATGMCTATCATACTAACCATTGGTCAAAATTAAAGTCAAAAGTGTTAGATTGATTAAGGTTGCGATTATAGAGTTTATTCTCTAACTCGGATTTATGTCAAGAAAGSATATTATCTTAGTACAGAGGACAAGTTTGTTGAATTTTCACTATGCTAGGCTCAAGCATGAGGTTTATTTCATTTAGCATGTACTTGAACCATAAATAAATGCAGCTACACCATAAACAAGTGTTGCAATAASCAGGATCACAAGAAGAATKACCATGCACAAGATACACAAGATTTATCCTGGGAAACCCTTCTACTCAAGGGAAGAAAACCCAACAATCCTTTGCTATATTCTCAAGAGAAGATCCCCCAACCATAAACCCTAATGCACATAAGAGGGTGCTTCTACAACCTTSAAACTAKCGCCCAAGAGAGGTGTGCACTTYARCTTTACAAGTGTTGCTAAAATTTYYGAATGACAAGTGACAAGTGTGAGAGCSTGTGTTTCCTCRATGGGGAAATCACCTCTATTTATACTAAACCAGACACAACAATAGGTGTGTCTATTGGCACAACAGGGCCGAACTCAATAACTCAAAAATATAATTATTTATTACAATAAACATTAATTATCTTTCACATATGGTGGGGTCRACTTGTACCCTTTACATCATAATTASGGTTAYAAGTAAATCTTACACTCAGACAATATAGYAAGGGATCCACATGTCCACTAGTGCTCARCCACTAGGGACACGTCCACCTGTGCTCAGCCAYGGGGACGTCATACTCAATAGATATCTATCTCAACTGAGTCCACAGGAGAATCATCTGGAGTACCATCTCAAGCCTAACTCAACTAAGTCCACAATAGTACAAAGGYAGGAGACCACATCGWCTCAACTCTCACGTAAGAGAACAATACACCCATCACATGGGCACACCCAACACTGGGGCACAACTCAACTCARTCCAGAGGAGAACRATACACCCATCACATGGGCACACCCAACACATGGGCTCTCTCACAGGTCRACTCAACTCAGTCACAGAGGAGAACGTATCCTGGAGAATGTCACACAAYGTTGCAATCATCAACACTCCCTCTYAGCTAGGGAGGCATTCTCCACCGGGCCAAGTCTCTCACRGAAGTACTCGAACTTTGTCCTRGCAAGCGGTTTGGTGAAGACATATGCAATCTACTCATGTGTAGAAAGGTATTGCACRTGTATTGCTTTCCTCTGCACCACTCAACKCTATATACTTTGCTTCTGCGGTACTCAAAGCCACAAAGCTTTGTTTCCTACTGCACAAGGAAACCATGGCARACCCCAAGGTAAAATAAAAACTAGRTGTGCTCTTCCARTCCAATGCGCTCCCTGGCCAATCTACATCGACATATCCCTGCAATCTCATGTCTACACAAGAGGCATATCTCGGGCCATATCCAACTATGCCTCGTAGATATCTCAATACATGCTTCACTGYTATCCAGTGAGTCTGTCTCGATTGACTCATAAATTGACTGAGTACATTCACCACATARCATATATCAGGTCTGGTGTTAACCAGATACATCCATGATCCAATCAAYTRTCGGTATAGATGTGGATCAATCTCGTCTGAATYAGTAGAAGCCTCATTCATTTTCTTCAGATCCATCACCATCGGTGTAGGCATGGATTTGTAGTCTGACATACCAAATTTCTTCAATATCTCCAATATATATTTTCCTTGACTTAGGAAAATCTCATTGGTCCTCTGCCATACTTCTAGTCCCAAGAAGTAGTGCATCATACCCAGATCCTTCATCTCGAATTCAGAAGTCAATGCATGCTTGCATTCAACAATAAGTCTTTATGAACCGGCGAGGAATAAGTCATCAACATACAGGACCAAGATCATGCACTCGTCACCAACAATGTGATAATATAGGTTTGGATCAACAACACTCTTGTTGAAGCCCAAACTCATCAAGAATCCATCCATCTTCTCGTACCAAGCACGAGGTGCATGATTTAGTCTATACATGGCTTTCTTCAACCTGCACACATGAGATTTCTGCTCATGTATCACGAATCCTTCTGGCTGCTCGATGTAAACTTCTTCTTCAATCTTACCATTGAGAAAGGTTGTATTTACATCCATCTGATGTAATCTCCAACCCATGGATGTTGCTAGTGCAATGATAGTACAGATGGAAGTGTATCAAGCTACAAGAGCAAATGTCTCATCATAATCAATTCCCTCTATCTGTGAGAATCCTCTGGCCGCAAATCTTGCTTTGTACTTCTCGACACTTCCATCAGCTACATGCTTGATCTTATAGATCCACTTGGAAGTCACTACAGACTTCCCTTCTGGTCTCGGAACAATATCCCATACATCATTCTTCATGATGGATCGATACTCTTATGACATGGCATCTTGCCATACCTGCTGACCTATTGCTTCTCCATGACAAGAAGGCTCAATATCAATGATGTGGCTCATGGTTGAAATATAGCTTGAGAATCTCTGCGGTCTCTTGCTCACTCGGAATGTGCCTCGAGGAGCTGCATGTCCCTCTGCCTCCAATAGAGTCTGTTGAGCCCAGGCAGGCCTTTTATGGCCTACTGCAATGTCTCCGGGAACATCAACTGGAGCTACTGGATCAATGGTTGTCTCCCTATGAACTACTGAAGGAAGAGAAGGTATTGTCTCGTTGTTCTTCTCAAATAGTTTGACTCCCTCTGAAGTGAAGTGACTCCCTCTCAAGTCGAAAGGATAAACATATGTACTGGAGGAATTGTGACATCATCCTTTTCCTGTGTTGTTATCCCGGAGACATCTCATGTCTCCTTAGGTCCTCTACTGCCTCTACAATACTTTGTTGGCCTCTTGTATTAGGATAATAACCAAGATGGCCTCCCATGGGGATAACAACCAAAATGGCC
This sequence comes from Picea engelmannii, assembly GCA_009831015.1. Taxonomy (NCBI): domain Eukaryota; kingdom Viridiplantae; phylum Streptophyta; class Pinopsida; order Pinales; family Pinaceae; genus Picea; species Picea engelmannii. The sequence continues at coordinate 67,454 of ML816414.1, read as the reverse complement.
TCCTGTACTAGGATAATAACCAACCAAGAAAAAATGGACTCCCGTACCAGGGATAATGGTCCAAGTCATGAGGGCTCCCATACTAGGGATAATACCCTTCATTATCAAAATGCAAGCAACTACAAGGTAATGATGAAATCAAATAAGGAATGTGGTACAAAACTTACCTTAGTCTACAGTCATTCTCAATCTTGCTTTTGGTCCTCCTGAGAAAGATCTGAAGAAGAAAGCCTCATCTTTCATGTCTTCATCTTTCTGAGGTGGGTCTGGATCAACATCAGCAGTGGAGGCATGTTATCTTCCTCTCTTCCTGGTAGGACAATTTCTCGCAAAGTGTCCATACTTGTCACATCTGAAACACTGGATCTTTGATTTGTCTTTTCTATGATCATGACCTGAAGCTGATGAATGCTTGACTAAAGCTTCTTCTATTTCTTCCTCCTTTCTTTGTATGAGAGGCAAGAGCGTGATTGTCAACGTGAGGGGAGTCTTGCACTCCTCTAGCTATAAGTCTGATTTATTCCTGGGTACAATCTTTCCATAGACAATCAAAAGTAGGTAGTTTTGCTCTACCATTGATACTTTGAAGAAATCATTCCCAATGTCTTGGAAGAGAATTCAGAGTGGTCAAGACAAGTTCTCTATCTAATATGATTTCTCCAATGGCACCTGGCTAATCTCTGATCTCTTAAATCTTCATGAAGAAGGTGGTAACGGTGTCAGCTTTTGTCATCTTGGTATTTTGAAGTTGGCCCTTCAATGTAAGAGCTCTGAGGGTTTTGTTACTCTCAAACATATTCTTCAATGCTTCATACATCTCACGAGTTGTCTTCAGGTTGGCAATACAAGGTAGGAGATGATCTCTTACTGAATAGATGATTATCTTCCTTGCCTTGACGCCATCTTCCTTCCATTCTTCTCTCTCTTCATCGGTGGTTGATTCTAGTAGAGCCTTTTGTATCACACTCAATAAGTCATCCTCTTCCAGGGTGATCTGTAGTCTTGAATTCTAGGAACTGAAGTTGCTTGATCCATCAAGCCTATCTTCCACCAAGGTTTTGTTCCTCATGGTTTGAATATTCTTCCACAAACCCTTAGCAACTAGGCTAGGAAACCTAACGGATAGGTTAGGCTAGCAACCTTGGGTTTCGTTGGACTTATGACTGCCAACAATAAGCCTTTAGAGGCTCACAAGAACACTGGTGAGCTGCAGAAACCCTAGAACTGAAATTTCTGCAGAAAATTGTGGAACCCTAGAAACCATAGGACCAAAAATCCAAAATTCTCGGAATTGCAATCTGAGAGTCTCTGGAGGTGCGTTGAAGGAGGTCGTACACTCCTATGCCAAAAATAACCCCAAGGTTTCAGTGTAGGGTGTTGAAACAACCAAAAAGGAGAGGGTTGTACCTTTTTCTAGAAACCCTAGAAGGGTCATACAGTTCTACAGTTGGGAGGTGATGGTTTGCTAGAAACTTGTGCATTGGTTTCTTTCAAGTCCTTTGCTATGATATATCTTGAATTTTCACTATGCTAAGCTCAAGCACGAGGTTTATTTCATTTAGCATGTACTTGAACCATAAACAAATGCAGCTACACCATACACAAGTGTTGCAATAACCAAGATCACAAGAAGAATTACCATGCACAAGATACACGAGATTTATCCTGGGAAACCCTTATACTAAAGGGAAGAAAACCCAACAATCCTTTGCTATATTCTCAAGAGAAGATCTCCCAACCATAAACCCTAATGCATAGAAGAGGGTGCTTCTACAACCTTAAAACTAGCACCCAAGAGAGGTGCACACTTAGACCTTATAAGTGTTGCTGAAATTTCCAAGTGACAAGTGTGAGAGTGTGTGTTTCCTTAATGGGGAAATCACCTCTATTTATACTAGACCAGACACAACAATAGTTGTGTCTATTGGCACAACAGGTCCGACTTCAATAACTCAAAAATATAATTTTTTATTACAATAAACATTAATTATCTTTCACATATGGTGGGACCAACTTGTACCCTTTACATCATAATTAGGGTTACAAGTAAATTTGTACACTTAGAAAATACAACAAGGGATCCACACGTCCACTAGTGCTCAGCCACTAGGGACACATCCACCTCTACTCAGCCACAGGGACGCCATACTCAATAGATCTCTATCTCAACTGAGTCCACAAGAGAATCATCTAGAGTACCATCTCAAGCATGACTCAACTGAGTCCACAGGCGTACAGGAGTATATCTTGCAGAGAATATGAAGTTTTTGTAGACTCAAAATAAATCAAGACTCAGAGTAAGCCTGATCTCATAAAGGATCAGATGGGAAAAAGAGACATATTCTGGGACTGGCAGACAAATGCCATGAGTTGAGAAGACTAGATCTTAGCTTCAGAGATCTCTAGGATACATGAAATCTCCTGAGAAGATTCCCTTGTTTCAATGACAGAGGAGGAAGCCAGTCAGAAGGACTGGGATATGGATTTTTCCTTAAGACCAGAAGGGAAGTCAATGGTGACTTCCAAGATTGATCTAACAGATCAAGCATGTTGCATATAACAATATAGAGATGTGCAAAGTTTGATTTATGTCCAGAGGATTCTCCCAGCAAGAGAGAGGATACTATGACAAGATAATTGCTCCAGTAATAAAAATAAGTATATATAGAACAAACATGATTCATTAAAAGAAGTCGACACAGTATGAGATTCAGAGGGAGCATGTATGAAAATCCTTGTATTTGAGATTGAGTTATCTCCCGTGCCAATTGGTGCAGTACATTAGTTGGGCCATGGATATTGAGTTACCTCGAAAGAATAAAAGCTACTTTTAGTATCAGTTATTGAGCCACTCTTAGTTTCAGATGAAGTTGTTGTCGTGATAGAGTAGAGAAGCTACTCTCATAATGCAACAGTTACAATGGGAATGGAGCATGTTAATATTATGGTAGCTGCGGGAGGTATTTACCCCCACATGTGAACCTGACGAGAATAGAAGACTCTGGGAAGCAAGAGAAACCCTAATGAGTTGGCTAATAACCCTAGAAGCCTTGTCAGCTCAAGAAGAAAATTTATATTAGGTTATTAGCCTCCAAGAGAAGAAGTCGACCATAATTAATAATAATATACTGAACAGACACATACCCAGAAGGAGAAGTCGGCCCCATCAAACTGGCAGGATTACTATAAATACAGGGTGCCAGTTCTCATTTGCAGCATCTCAGAATTACAGTTTCTCAGTTGGTGCGCACTGCAGTTGCAGTCTGGTGCGCAGGTTTGGAGGAGGGTTGCAGGTGCAGGTGCAGCAGCAACTAGTTCTTAGTATTGGCTTGAATATCTCTTGGCTAGGGTTTGGGACTATATGATCAGTCTTTTGTGTTGCGTTATCCTTGGGGAGAGATGTGTTGCCCCTTTGTTTGGCTATCTAGCCTAGGGTTTGCTTCTGGAGGAATTCTCAGTCAAGGTTAAGGTGCTCAGAGGGAGTCTTCGGCCTGTGGTTGGGTGACGAGGGTATCGTCAATGGTAAAACAAGCACACCATCTTCTATATTCTAACAGGTTATGGGCCCACACCCCTTCAGTCAGCCTAAAACGCTAGAAGGAAACATAACCGCTAGACATTGAGCTCGTTGACGAACTGCCGCTAGGGTCACTAGCAGGAGCAGTTTCCAAAAGCACTACAGCTAGGGTTACTAGCAGTAGCAGTTCCAGAAACCCTAAACCTCTTGTCAAGGCACCTTAAGTGACGAGATTGACTTAATCTCTGGATAGATCAGTGTGCCCTAGCCCAGCGCATCTCCTGGTACTCTCAGAAGGTCAAGACGTGAAGTTTGGATTTCTGGTCAAATCTAGGGTTTGACCAAGTCAAGCAAGCCATGACGAACTCTATGAAGTCTGAGAACAAGCTAGATGGAGCCTCTAACTTCAGAGCATGGAAGACAAGGATTTACCTCATCCTTGCTAAGAATAAAATGTTGGACATTGTGAAAGGAAAGATCGTGAAGCCAGAGTTTGAAGAAGGAGAAGAGAAGGAATCACAGAATGTTGCAGCTATGGAGAAGTTCAAAGACGTTGACATCAACGCCATGAGTATCATAGTGGATTCCATAAAAGACCACTTGATACCCTAGATCTCCCATCTTGACTCATCAAAGAAGATGTACAATGCCCTAACGAATCTCTTCTCAGTCAGAAACATTGGAGAAGTTATGAGTCTGAAGAATGGGCTCCGTGACATGAAGATGAATGATGACGATAACATAACATCATACTTTGTAAGGATCTCTCAGCTAAGAGATCAACTACAAGCTATTGAAGAGATCACTTCAGAAAAGGAATTGGTGAACATAGTACTCAATGGTCTTCCCAAGACATGGGATGCATTTGCCGCAAGCATGAA